>JAOWAW010150493.1:0-10164 GCA_028565695.1 Nicola tetela | reverse complement strand
TCTAGTGGTCAGTAGACCTAGACCCATCACATAGTCCATTCCTAAAATTTAATCATCCCACAGTTGCTTCGGAAGGGACAGTGGATTTTGAGCGGGTTGATCGCCCTTGCTTCTCCGGCAAGTGTCACATGCATGAACGAAATGCTTGACTTGTTTTGTCATTCTCGGCGAGAAGAAATGTTGACAGAGGCGAAGATAAATTCAGTCACGCCCAGGGTGGCAGGCTGATTTGTTCTTGTGGTATAACTTGAGGAGTTTCAGTGGCAGTGGCCCCTTGGATACGCTCAGACACCAAGAAGCTCATCCATAAGAAACAAACGTTTTCTCTCTGCATCCCAGGAGTACCGTTGATTACAAGCATTGATTTTGTTTTGCATCAGTTGTTTAATGATTCTCCTCATGTGCTTATCCTAGTATCCTTGTGACAATGAATCCGCATTTTCATCATCTGTCATGAATTCTCATTGAATAGCGTTGCAAACACCATCTGATAATTCCTCATGACATTCTCTTGTCGGAGAGGTTGCTTGACGTGACAACGGGTCAGCTACGTTCTCTTTTCCAGGTTTGTGATAAATCATGAAATCAAAGTCAGCAGAAAGGTTGAGCCATCGAGCCTCTCTAGAAGACAGATGCTTTTTGCTGTGCAAACAGGTCACTGCTTGCCAGTGAACAGCTCAAAATGCTGGAACAAGTATGTTCCCCATACCCTCAGAGCGTGCATCACAGAAAGTGTTTCCCTCCCGTTCACATGGTAGTTCTGTTCTTCTAGTTGCAAGCATCAGCTTGTGTAGGCCACCGGATGCCATTCATTTTTCGAGTCCTTTTGCAAGAGAACACCACCCAAGTTGAGTCACTTGCGTCAGTAACCACTTGAGATGGTTTCTTCGTATCTGGCAGTGGCAAACAAGGGCAGAGATGAGCTTCTCGCAGACAATCAAAAGCCTGCTGACACTCTGCATTCCAGGTAAACCTTATGCATTTCCCCATGAGTTCCAGAGGCCGTGCTAAAGATGAGTATTCCTTGATGAAGCAACGGAAGTAGTTGTGAAACCAAGGAATTGCCTGACCTCTCTGAGTGTCTTTGGAGTCTGCCAGGTCTTCACGCTCTCTATCTTCTCTGCATCTGTAGCTAAGCTTTCACCAGACACAATGTGGCCCGGGAACTTGATGCCGGTAGCTGCAAAGACACATTTCTTAGAATTACAGAAAAGTTCATGCTGTGCCAGAGTCGGTACAGCATCTGAATGCAACAGGTGATCCTCCCAGGAGCGACTGAAGACCAAGATATTATCCAGAAATACCACTATGCATTTTCACAAAAATGGCCGGAGGATGTCATTCATCAAGGACATGAAAGTTGCCTTGGTGAGTCCGAACCCATAACAGTAAATTTGCAGTGTCCGAAGAGAGAATTAATTGCAGTTTTCAGGATGTCGTTCAGCTCAACTCGTACTTGATGATAACCAGTTTTTAGATCCAGTTTAGTAAAGTACTTTGCACTACACACTGTGTCAAAAAGGTCTTCAATAGAAGGCAGGCATGCTTGCACCTTTGATGTGTTCTTGTTTTGTTGATACCAATCACACACCATTCTAAGGCTTCCATTGGCCTTTTTGACAAAGAAAAGAGGGGCTGCGTATGGCAACTTACTCGGACAAATGAAACCATGTTGTGACATTTCCTCTAGCTGCTTGTGGAGTTCATCCAATTCAGGTTTTGACAATCGGTAAGAAGGTTCGGAAGGATGGCTAGCACTAGCCTTGACCTGAATTTCGTGGTTGACATGTCGTAGAGGTGGAAGTCTTAAAGGTAATTCCATTGAAAAAAGTTGATGTTTCTCTAACAGCTGGGATGGTTCTTCATGTTGGCTCCCTTCCACTTCTATACGAGCGGATTCAAGGCAGCTGAGTTCAGCCTTCTTCTGGCCGTTCTCCATCGTCTCATTGAGCTGAATCATGTACCAAACAGCTCCCTTTTTGATCACCTTCCAAGCGGCCTTAATGTTCATAAAGTAGTTTGTTTTGTCATCAATAACCAGCGGAACATTGATTATTGCACAATAAAACTTTCACAGGACAAGAAACAACTTTATTTGCAGGACAAGAAATGAGTAAGATAAAGGGATACAAATCACACCTATGCAACACAAATTACACCAAGGGCTTTATCAGCTGCAATCTGTAACATCTCCCACCAAGCCCTCTAGTGAATCTCTAACACAAACACCAATTGTTAGCTGTCTTCAATGTGTGTCAACAAAAGTGACAAAAAAAGTTTTATAAACACAAGTGCTTTGGAGGGTGAACAATACCAGTCCTTGTTGAGAACAAAATCATGCGACAGCGGTTGTCTACTTGTGTTGACGTTGCTCTGAGAACTTGTCTCACTCTCATCTTCACCACTCTTATCTGTTGAAACTCCATTGGATTCGCTCTCTGAAGTTCCAAATTCTGTAGACCTTACTTTCAACAGAATTAGCCGTTAAATAGAACTTAAGAAAGTGGAGCGGCCAATCTTGACTTCTGCAACTCTGCACCTGTTGCCTCTCCCTTGAAACAAGCGAGTTATGAGCGCCAACTTCCAGTGTTGCCTTTTCTTCTCATCACTTGTGACAAAAACGACCTCCCCACATTGACAGGTTTGGAGGAGCCTAACTGAAAATGGCATAGTTGATTTAAGTACTTACGGTGCCATCGTCTAGAAATGTGTTCTGAAACACTAGCCAGGTGCTTAAGCCTGCCCTTCAAGTCATCTGGCTTCTGACTCATCGGTTGTTCAATATTGTCCCGCTAGCACTGTTCATGCCAAATCTCACCAAGTAACTTGGCAGAAGGGATATGTTGTTCTTCATCAAAGTCTCCAATGTAGATTAGCGGCCATTGATTCACAATGTGTTCAATTTCAATAACCAACGTGGCCAATTCTTTATGCCATATCAATGATCTTCCTAGCACCTTTTTTAATGGAACTTTAACTGACTGTACCAGGCGCTTGTAAAATCCTCCGTACCAAGGACCACTTGGTGGATTGAATTCCCATCGAGTGGCAAGAGATGCTGATGCAGCTTTGAAGGTTGTTGCATTGTCCAATAAAATTTTGCTTGGTTGACCTCTTTGTGCCACAAATCTTCTGTAGGCTAATATAAAATCCTTGGTGGAAAAACTTTCCGCGACTTCTAAATGAATTGCTCTAGTTGTTCCACATACAAAAAGAGATAACCAAACCTTGCAGATTCCACTCATACTTCTGTCTACCAAGGGATCTGCATAGTCAATGCCACAAAATGAAAATGGCTTCAAATGCCTCACACAACCTTCAGGTAGTGGAGCTGTGACTTCAGAAGTCAGTTTAGCGTCAAACGTTCAACAAATCACACATTTTGTCTTGACACCACGAATTAAGCACCTTGCGCTTATGATCCAGTAATGCTTGCAAAGAAAGGCTAACAAAGCTTCAGTACCAATGTGCATCTTACTCTCATGGTGATGTCGAATCAAAGCAATGATAATATGATGTTTGCCTAGCAGAATGCAGTGCATGAACTTCAACTGGCAATTTCTCAAGTCATTCTCCAATTCGAAGCAATCCTACTCCATCAATAAAAGAAGCAAACTTACGCAATTTGGACAATTTAGACACTTGACCATGCTCTCAAATTACCTGTAGGTGATCAGAAAAGAGATCTTCCTGTACAATCCTGAACAGAAGTTTCTCTCCTTGCCCAAGAAGATCAACCTGCAACATTTTCCAAAATTTCCTTGACAGTAAATGTGCAGCCACTCTGACAAGCCATGACCAGTTGGACAGTGAAAACCGCCATGGGTATGAAGTCAAGACCGAATTGATTGAGACAGTAGCCAAACAATTTGAGAATGTCTGGGATTCTGCATTTTCCAGTTCATCTTGAGCAGGCCATGCATTTGTATCTGACAACCACTAAGGTCCAGTGAACCTATCTAATTCACATAGATTAGGTATACCACTACCACGGCTGGTAACATCTGCAGGGTTAAGGCCGCCTGGGCAATGTCTCCATGTGACATTATGCTTCCAGATGATCTCTTGAATAGATGCAACCCTATTTGCAATCCAGGTTTTCCAATGGTACGCTGGTCTCTGCAGCCAATACCAGACATTAGTACTATCCGTCCATGCATTGATTTTGACCACATCAGTTCTCAACTAATTATACACAAATGATAAGGCATGACTACCAAGACATGCTGGTTGCAACTCAAGCCAAGCCAGTGTTTGAACTTTCAAGGGTGCTACCTTTGTCTTGGAATAAAGCAACTGACTTTCGTGAGTAGTAAGCAAAGACAGACAACAGCCATATGCTGTCTCTGATGCATCAGTGAACAAGTGTAATTCTGCTATGCTACATGAAACAGCTGTGCCCAACCATCGCCTCATAATTGTCTTGATGTTATTGAATTTCTCCAAATCTTCACTCCAGTTCTTAATCTGGCCAGCAAGTTGAGCACTAAATGGATCGTCCCATTGTCCTCCTTCCTTGAACAATCTTTGTAGCAGGATTTTTCCAGTCAAAAGAACTGGTGATATTAAGCCTAGTGGATCAAACCAGCTTGCCACTTGTTTCAGTAATGACCATCGGGTCGGAAAAGAATCATCCTTATTTGCACTTCCTCCAAACAAAAGTACTTCAAATTCCAAAACATCCTCCTGCTCATCCCATTTTACTCCAAGCACTTTTTGAGCACAAACCTGATTTTCTGAGTTGGTATAAGCATTGGACCTCCATTTATGTAAGTTCATTCCAGCTTGACCTAGTAGTTCCATGCTTTGATCACGAAATTGATTGATCTCATCCGTAGTGTCCAATCTGCTGACACAATCGTCTATATAAAATGACTTCTCCAGCAGATTGATTATTTCTCGCAGACTTGTCTCAGTGGTACATTGACGTTTTTCCGCTAGATGTTGTCGCAAGACTGTGCTCAAAATAAAGGGGGAGCAATTGACCCCAAACAGCAATTTGATCAGACATCGACGCCAAACTTCCATCTCTCCACCTTTAGATGGCCACAAGAATCTCAAGAGCCTTCTATCACTTTCTTTGATGAAAATCATAAAAAAATGCTTTGCACATGTCAGCCTGCACTGCATGCTTGCCCTCACGAAAACATAACAATAATCCGACAAGGTCAGGCAACAAAGATGGACCTGGGTCAGCTACATCATTTAGTAATTTTCCTCCTTTGATAGAGGCTGATGCATTGAACATGATCCAGACCTTCGCAGTATTGGCATCTGGACATATTACTGCATGGTGTGGCAAATAGTATCCATCCTGTTCTGGTTGTGGTTCTCCTTCAACTGCCATCAGCTCTGCATATTCTCCCTACAAGACATTTTGATACTGCTGAATTTGATCTTTCTGAGTCAACTTGCAGTGTAAACTTAACATTGCTGATGTAGCTTCTTGTTTGTTATTATCAGACTGCTCATTACTCTACCAAAGCAAACCAACTTCATATTGCCCCTCATAGTGCCTCAGGAGAAATGCAGGCAAAGTGCTACTGGCTGAGACTCTCAGTGGTTCCTCCAATTGCCACAGGCTCTCCATATCAGTTTGAATGAAGGAGACTTGGACATTATGGCTGTTCTGTTCCCTACTTTCATCTTGTGATGGTTTTGAGAGTACCCATCCAAAAACTGTGAACCATGCTACTTCTTCATCAACAGTTTTCTTCCTGATCAAGAAGCGATTAATGTAATCAGCTCCTATGAGAATCTGAATCTTGCTTGGCAGAGTGTTATCGGAAACATCAGTAATTGCCACATTTGAGTTTTCCACCTTCTCACCATAGCCTCATGCACACAAGATAGATCAAGGCACAAATCTGACCATTCTAGTAACTTTAGGTCATGTTCTGTGCCATACAGATCAACCAAGCACGACTTCCGCACTGGCGCATGAGAAGTAACACAAGAAGATCCAAACCCTTTCACTGTAACTTCTGACATGTCTACTTAAGGTGCCTTGATGGCTTTTGCCAATTTTGTCGACATGAATAACATTTGAGCCCCCGTGTCAAAGAAAACTCGCACCTTCCATCTCCTTCTCCCATTTTGAACTTCCACAGCTGCTGTCATTAAATGATTTGTTGATAGACGTACACTTTGAACACTTGATGCAATCGTATTGACCTGGCTCACTTGCTTTGATTCGTCTTGATCTAAGGTTTCATGCACTAGAGGATGATGCTTTTTCACACACACACACACACACACACACACACACACACACACACACACACGCACGCGTGCATGCGCACGCGCATCACATCAGATCTTTTGGTAGATTTGCAAGATGAGCTTCTGTGCCCTCCTTTCAGGCAGTTGAAACAAAGTTTATTTGCCATTACAAAAGCCTTCCGCTTCTCCACAGACAATTTTCCTACCTTCGCAACTCCATCAAAGGGTGCTGTGGATACCTTCCACTTGTGCGGATGACAGTTTCCTTGAATGTTGCCTCTGATCTTGCCGATGTTGATCCTTTCTTGGGCTGTCCATGAGCGTCCTGATAAGCTAATCTTGAAATTGTTCCAGTGACAGATATAATAAGTTATGTTCAATCAAGAACGTTCTCATATCAGATGAGCAACTTTCTACTACTAAATACTTTACAATAATTTCCTTGAAGTCACATTCACCATGAATAGTCAGTTTTGAAAATTGCTCCAGGTTGCGTTGTACTTGTAAACAAACTTGAGGGAAGGATTCATCACCTTGCCGCACCGCCACCATGTCTTTCCAAAGCTGCTCAGGCGTTCTTCCATATGCTAAGAGTATTTCACGTTTAATGTTCTCGTAACTGCCACCCAGCTCGACTGTTTCTTCCAACTTTGTCTCAGTAACTGCCGTTCTAAACGATAGAGGCCACATCTCTAGATCATAATCGTTCTGACGCATAATGTTTTCAAATACACCCAAACATTTAGAGACCGAAGGCAATTGTTTGTTTTCAAACTTTGGTACCTTCAGCTTTTGCGGTCGGTTACCGCATTCATGTGATGCCCTCCTCACTGCCGCTCCGTCCAACCCACCGGTTTATTTGCTTTCACATTTCAGTCTCAAAAACGCCAGTTCGTACTCCTGTTGAAGACGAATTTCGCGTTCCTTTAGTTCAGCTGCTTGTCTCAACTCGTCGCACTCTTTATCTTGTTCTTTGATGAACTCCCGCAGTTCCACACCTGATCATGATAAACTGAGAGTCCTTCCAATTTCAATAATTCTTGTATCGTTGTGGCCGGTATCTTTACCCCTTCACCTGTACCACGACGTTGTACCGAAGGAATGTTTGGCCTCCGCGCTCTCGTCGCCGCTAGAATCCCCGCCATTTGGTACGACTTGGTTTCCTTTACCTTCACTCATAGTTCGTTCCCTGAACTTGCTCACGCCAAGCTCCGTTAGCCTCAGATAAACGTCGCTGCATGCCACAGCAGAAGTTCTGTCTACCCGCTCACTCCGGGATAAAATCTACGCCAAGCTTCCGAAGACGGTTGAGCCGCTCTTGTCCTGGCAAGGTCGCCAATAGGTTGCACAATAAAACTTTCACAGGACAAGAAACAACTTTATTCGCAGGACGAGAAACTGAGTAAGATAAAGGAATACAAATCACACCCAGACACCTAGACACGTGAGGGCTATATCAGCTGCAATCCGTAATATCGATTTTCAACTCGACACTATCCGACGACATGGCACCTGCATCCTCCGCAAAATTGTCAGGCGAGCTATCGACAGAATGCGCGATCAAAAGAACCCACCCACCTGTACTTTGTTGCTGTCTTTCAGTCTTACTTGGTTGGTCCTATAGTTAACTTCCGGATTGTTTGCGCACAGCCAGGGCTATACTGAGGATACTATTATATTTCGCAATATCCGCGGTAAACTTGTCGACGAAAGTACCTAAGCTTATTTCAATTGAGACTTCCTTGCACGGTTAACTCGTTGAACGACCATCTGCGAATGCTACCCGGATATTCCTGACGGGTTTTACGACCGGATCTTCTAATTGCTCCAGCCACTCCGAAGACAGAAAGTTATGAGTGGTCCCCGAGTCGATTAAACATTTTGCTCGCCGGCCGAGCACCTCTCCATCAAACACTAGCAAGTGATACATATATCCTTCTTCGAAGTAGCTTTTTATCTCTGGTATTCACTGTAATTGATTGATTGAGCGCAGGTACGTGAGGCCGCCAGGAACTGTGCTCCAGGACTCACTGGCGACCGTCGTTTGGGTGAAGCTTCGATGGGCAGTCTCTTGCAGGGTGACCGACTTCGCCACAGTTAAAGCACTGACCTTCACGTGAAAATCGAATTCTTAGGGCCGGCGGGAGTCTCGTAATAACACGAGGCTTCTGATTCCGTCGTGCCACGCGGACTAGTGTAGGCTCTTGTTCCTCTGGTATTATGCTATCCTCCGCTCCTTTAGACAGTTTCCCTCGAGACGCATCACTGGGCGTTGATGTTTCGAGCTCAGCAGCAATTCGAGCCGCCCTTATAGCTATTTCCAAACTGCTCGGATGTTCTCGTTTCACCTGATACCGAATACCAGGTGTTAATCCTTCTATGAACAAGAGGGTCTTCGTCAACTCGTCCATTTCTCGCACATTTAAGGAATAACTACAGAATTCTGAGACATAGTCCTCCAGTGAGCCGGTTTGTCGTATTTGCACCAGCCGGAGCGTGCACTTTCCTCTTCATAAGCGGGAGCAAAAACTGCATACAGCTGGTTCCTCAGCTCGTACCAGCCGCTGGGCTTTCCTGCTTCACAAACGGACGTAAACCAGTTCAGTGCATCACCGGACAGGAAAGAAACTACATAACGCACTTCGTCCTTGCTTTGAACATCAGTGAGGGCCTCTTCAACAGCAAAAGTCCATGTTCTAAGCTCTTCTGGCCTACCAGAAAAAGACGGAGGATCCTTGGAGCGGGGTCGTCGGTGAAAAACCGTGTCTCTGTCCTCATCAGGTCCCCTAACTTGGGCCAGGTGTTTATCATGAACCGAACACCAAAAAAAGGCCCACAGCGAAAATCACACTTATAGGGCATGCGCTCTTGCTCTTCCTTTTGCTTTGCTCCTTCTTGATAGTAACATCGAGAACTTCCGTGGGCACGATGGCTGCGGAAGGAGATGCTGCTTCATCCATGGATAGCAACACTGCCCTACAGGAAGTGTTTAAAACTGCTCTTGCCCACGATGGACTTGCTCGTGGTCTCCATAAAGTAGCTAAGGCTTTGGACAAGCGGCAGGGACATCTCTGTGTTCTAGCCAGTAGCTGCGACGAGCAGAGCTAAGTCCACCTTGTTGAGGCTCTGTGTGCCAAACACAAGATCAAGCTTCTGGAGGTCGCTGATGGCAAGAAGCTCGGAGAGTGGGCTGGCCTCTGTAAGATCGACAAGGAGGAAAAGGCGCGGAAGATTGTCAACTGCAGTTGTGTTGTTGTAAAGGATTACGGAAAAGAGAGCCAGGCTCCTGATGTCCTGCTGGAGTACCTCAAGTCATCGGATTCCATCTAAGTGCAACCGCGGATGAACATAGAGCTGTTTAATAAATGAAACACGTAATATGAAAAAAACCCATTCTCTACAACCAATGTCACCAGCACACACTCACACAGGTTCAGGATAGAACTCAGGTTTGAAGAGAGAACAGAGCAAGAATAAAGCCACAGCAGAACACAACGGAATACTTATGGTGCATAGCTGTGAAACAAGGAGTGAACATAGGTGTAAGGTGATAAAAATTAACTAGGCTAGGGGGAGAACTGTCACAAATGCAAGTGAAATTGAAACAAATTTGACCCGGCGCACGAGAAAAGGTGACTTATGGCTTGCACTAACGACTAACTAGGCATTGTTGTGCTGAGTTCTCTGATTTTAGACTCTAAATAGACTGTTGAATAACCAATCAAAAACTGATATTGCCCAATTTACCATTTTCCTCTTTATACTAGTTAGTGCTGAATCGGGTCCAGTTTTCTTCGGGTCTCGGGTCCGATTCCTCGGGGCCCACGGGTACCCCCTATCTCAGGTCCAACATTTGCGATTTAAATTATACTACTACTACTACTACTACTACTACTACTACTACTACTACTACTACTACTACTACTACTACTACTACTACTA
>JAOWAW010150471.1:0-10166 GCA_028565695.1 Nicola tetela | reverse complement strand
CTCCTCCTCCCCCTCCTCCTCCTCCTCCTCCTCCTCCTCCTCCTCCTCCTCCTCCTCCTCCTCCTCCTCCTCCTCCTTTTCATGCTCTAGTATGGGAGGTTCTCTGTACACAACTGTACATGTGTTCAGTGGTTTGGGGGTTTTTGCTGAACTTATGTTGAAACAGAATCAAGGCCTGCAATAATCATTACATTTGTATGACCACATCTCTATCCTGTGCAATCACCATGGCAACACCATGCTACCATGGCAACAACATTGTTTTCACTGACTATTCTCTTATAGATTTCCGATGTACGTATGTCAGATCGCGGTGACTACATCTGCTCTGTGTCGAATGGCCAAGGGCAAGCAGCCTCATCAAGACGTGCATTACTGAAAGTTCTGAGGGGTAAGTCATTTGAAAATCACCCTGTTGACCATCCAAAACAATGTCATTTACTTCTAACACAAGTCATACACTCTAAAGAATCGACTGAACAGCCGTATCCTCATCTCCTAAACTGGCCTTCTGAAACCATCATTCAAGAACTACTATAACTAATAATGAGCAATGTCTCTGGAGTAGGCAGTCAAATAGCCTTTGAACTTGGAACAGCACTAGTCAATTAGCTCCTCTTTGAAACCACCCTGGGATTTTTCCAAAAAAATGTGGGGATCACAACATTGTCAAAGTTTAGTATCCTAACTGTAAGAAATATACAAAAAAACAAAACTTGAAAAAAAGGTATAGCACTGTGAGTGGATTTCAAAAAATCCAACTGTTGTTCCATGAAGTCCAGGAGGAGAATTATTGCAAGTCTGAGTGCTGCAGGAAGTCTGTAGAGACAATAGTAAAGGCTACAACTTCAAGAGGTTTTCAGGTTTCACCAGCAAAAATTGGAACTAGGACCCATTAGTTTACAGGCATGGTTTCTCCAAGATTTCTACCCAAACACATGAAGAGGTCTAAACACTCTCAAAGGAAAAGTTCAAAACACAGAAAGTGCCACACGTAAGCAGCATCTACTAGCCACAGGAATAGCATGAGTTTTTGTTATAACTCATTTAACATGGAATATGTGACCCACTACTTGGTTGGTGGTCTATGCGATTGCGACATCATTTTAAGGTGACAAATGCCTTCATTTTCTTCTCCACCGCAGGCTTTCCAGTTATTGAAGACTTCAGTGTGAATATGTCAGTAGTTGAAAATTCCTCCCACTTTCTTCACTGCTTTGCTGATGGCAAGCCAATGCCCAAGATTGAATGGCTGCGGAAAGACGCTTCTTCCGGTTCATACACCAAAACTCGCTTCAAAATGCAGCAAAACAGTGAACTGTCTTTGGAGAAACTCAAGATTTCCGACAGTGGTCTGTATGCTTGTCAAGCAAGAAACCATCACGGAGTCGATGAAAGGATCATCAGTGTTTTTGTTGGAAGTAAGTTATTATTATTAAATCAAAATATTTTCCAGGTGAATTGAAAAGAAAACCTTTCCTTGGTTTCTCTTTGCATGTCAAATTTGGGTTCCTTAAAATTCCATTTTTTTCTCCCAAGGACCGCCAAGAATTAAAATTATGGTTAATTCCAAGAGGGATGACAGACAGTTGGACCTTTCATGTGAAGTGAACGGTATCCCGATGCCTGCCGTACAGTGGAGGGTGGTAAGTAATTGATATTGTACAAGTGGGAATGAAGTATTCACTGGCATATTAGCATTGTTATCTGGACGATTTCATCTCCTTACAGACATTGTCATGGAAGTAGTTATTTTGTTGTTATCACAAACAAATGGTGCCAGAATGTCAAATACTAGTAGTTCCTTTTCAAAGGTGCACTTACTGTTGAAGTGTTGTACTACTGAAGTTCCCTCTTCTTTGTTCCTCTGAAAGGTGATCCGTAAATTTGGGGAGAAAGACACCGTTAGATTGCAGCCAGGTAATTCCTTTGTTCTCCCACTGTTTCCTCAAGTGGACAAAGTGTTTCTGAGCTGCCAGGCAAATAACACCGTTGGCAAGGCAGTGAAATCTTTCACATGGAACAGACCACTTGGTAAGTGAGGGATGTTAAAATTCGACACAATTTCTTTGCTTGTCATAAGTTAGAAAACTGAGTGCTGTAGAAATTTAGGGATGGTCAAATTTTTGATTGTGTGAGTTTTTGACCAAACTATTATAAATTCAATACCCTGAGTAGTGCATATTTTTAAAGAAAAATGAATTGACTTTTAATCAAATTGTTCTTTTTAACTTCTTAGTGACGACTTTCCCACCAACTACCCCAACAACATTGCCAGTAAATCGTGTCACTTCACGAATGAAACGCAAAGAGACAATGACTTCACAACAACCAACAACACCATCAGCATGGTCAACCGAAGAGAAGATGAAGAGTGAGAGTGCAGTTCTTCCTGTGGACTCTGTCCCTCACACACCAGATGCAAGCCAAGGAAAGATTTCCTCAGACGGACATGTCAGCTATCAGGTCGTCCTCATTATTGTCGTTGTCATAGTAACATCTCTTCTCATCATGCTCGTAATGCTAATCAGCTTGAAACGTTGTCTCAGAACACAACAAGAACAAAGTGAGTGTTTGATTAAATGGTATTTCTAATTTTGCCTGTGGCTATCTTGTGCTTTAGAGCATCACCATCATTTGAAAATTTGAGCTAGCTACTGTGATAGCAATGTCAGGCTTTCACAATGCAGTTCAATGTTGTCATAGTAATGCTGTGGGCTATGGCAGTGCAGGTGCAAAACAGCTGTCAAGTGAAACACTGTGATTGTCAGGTGTATCCGCTTAGGCTCTGTGAGCTTATAATAATAGCATTTGGGCCTTCACCGTTAGGTCGAAATTATAAGACATGTCAAACAGTCACCATGAGAGATTTACCATGAGTATAAACAGAGAGAAAGATGATTAACGAGTATCTCGTCTTTGGCCAGAGGCATGGGATGGAAATTCCTGTGCAATAATATCAGTCTTAACCCTATCCAATTCAGGCCTTTTTGGGAGTCACAGATCCAGGGGGGGGGCACATTGCACCCCCTCCCCCTAGACAAGATTTTATTTGAAGCAGATATAGCGAACAAAGTTTGATTGCTAGGTTTGGCATGACAACTACTAGTGATGGAAAATACAACAGTTCTAAATCAGGTGGCCAGTGAGATATACAAGGGCATGAAGTAGGAAGATACTACAAAATCACAAAAAGAATTAAGCTGTTAGGCACCAAACACTATATAACAGTAAATTGATCCTGTCAGAAAACTAAAGCTTAAATGATGTTGCTATTATGGCAAAGAGGCTTGCAGAAACACCCAGCAATGCCTTTCAAAGTTCCAACCTGGAAAACACTCTCAGTCGGCATCCACCAACTCGATTTCTGTGAAGCGCCCAAAAACATGCCCCAAAATAACTAGCATTGCTATGGCAATGGAATGTGTCACAATGTGTAATACACGTCCATTTCATTCCAGGGATGTAGATAGGAAAGGTCATGAACTCCTGAAGCTTTATCTGAAAGCATCTTGGAGAAAGAGGAAAAATCATAGGTGGGGGGCACTTTGTGCCCCCCCCCCTGGATTGGATAGGATTAAGAAAGAGAGTTTGATTTAAATGTCTTAATTATAACTGCTCATCCCCATCATGCTATGGGCTGGTGATATCTCTATCATGCTATGGGCTGGTGGTATCCCCACCATGTTGTGGGCTGGTGATATCTCATGTTAACCTGAGTTAATGAACTCCAGAGATGGTTAGAACAATTTTTTTTGAAAACACTCCATACTGTTGTTTTGTCCCCACCCAGAGACTCAACTTCAAAGAGTGAAGAGCAAAATTAAAGAAAGCACGCTTTACTGTGCTTTGATGCAGTTAATGTAAAGAGCCTATGCCACAGGTAATCAGGTATCGGTGGTTCATATTAGCGCTACTATAGTGTAACACTTGATATACAGGGTATAGGTTTTGGGTAAACAGGTGCTGGAGATTTCAGGGTAATGCTACTGCTAAAATTTACTATGCAGCTATGACAACTGTATTTGACAAAAGAGACATGGTGAGTTTAACAGCCCTCCCTACAAGCACCCATCAAGACTGTTTCTCAGACGAAGCACCCATGCTCAGACAAGCAGGGCAGTAAATTGAAGTCTACTCACAGACACAGATCAATGCTTTTCCATTGATTGGCATGCAATCTGAATTGTCCAAATACATACACAACACAATACTGATAAAATAGACTTTTAAAAGTAGAGTTTTTGGTTGGCAGATTTTATCCATACCTGTAGTCTGAAAGTGTAGATAAAATGAGCACGCAAGCCTCGCTCTTATGCCCTGCCTATGGAAAACAGACTTGGAGTATGTGCTGCCATTCTTTTCGAATTCACAAAACATAAAGACACAAGGAATACCACGGCCAGTAGGTAACTTGCGGTTGGTCTTGGCAGAGTCTCTTTAAAACAACTAAGTGCTCATGATCAAATAAGGACCCCAACCTTTGAATTTGTGTCCATGAAAAACTTAATTAACGCTTGCACGGGTGTCTATTTGGTCAAGTACACTATAATTAGAAGGAATTTTAGTCAAAGCTGCTCCTCTTATACACACCTTCCTGTACTCCCTCCTGCTTTGCTGTGATAGCCATCACTAGATGTAGGTGCACGTATTCAATAAACTCTGTTGGCAAAGTTTTTGTTGCTCTTCACACAGATTTCCACCTGTCAGCATATGTGATATGTTATTGCAAAGACAAGGGCTTCAACAAAACCAACAAAACAGCCATTACCCTGAAAGAACATTACAGTGGAATTCCATTGTACACATCACTTGCAAGACAATAGATGTTGTCATCACACATTGTCACCCTACTTGCGATTTACCACTCGTCAGTACATGTATTACATTGCAGCTTAGACAACTGCTTCAGTTGGACTGACTGAACTGTCATTGTAGTGAAATTAGATTATAGAGTACGCGGTAAGCAAAGATTTTTGCCATACATTTTAAATGGATATCAGCAGGATTGCAACAAAGTTTACACAACAATGGGGTTTACATTATAACAAGGGTAGACTATCCCCTCTCATTGTTATCAATGAGGCAAAAATCCTACAACCCTGATATTTACAACCACAAGAGAAGTTGTGAGGGAGCATTTACATTTTTGCTAATAAATGTTGTTTCTTTCATTTTGCTTTTGGTTGTACGCTATTACCTCCCAGTGCTGTACAACCATGGCCCCAAGTCTAGAGTACTTCAAAGATGCAGTGAAAAAGCGTATTCCGTTCAGCCGGCTTCGATGCGCTTAACAATGCCACGATCAAGACACGGCAGTTCTTCACAGCAACTCCGAGGAAGATTGTCAAGTAGAAGTGTAAGTCTCCATGTAGTAGTGAAGCAAAAAATGCCCAAGGCTAATAAGGAAATGCTGGAGGAAGAATAGGACTTGCATTAGCATGATTCCTGTTTTGTAGCCAAAGGGGTAGGGGGTGCAACGCCCCCTGGCTGAAGTCAGCGCCCCCTTGAGAAAAAGCAGCGCCCCCTGGATAAGCCAAAGATTTTCTAAACTTTTTTTCTGCAGATCCCTGATTTTCATTCTACCCGTTCATTCATTTGTTTCTATACATGCAAGTGCATGTCCTAACTCTGGAAGAGTTGTAGAATTAAAAAATGGGTTTAGCCACCTTAAATTAAAAAATTCCCGGAGGAGATTCCACGGACCTGCTGGTGAATTTCCCTGGCTACAACCCTGGATTCTGCATTTAGTATTTATCTGATATCAATTTAGAAGTATATCTCTGTCATAGTGCAGACAATCAACATAGGAGGCATGTTTGGCATCACACTGTATGATCCCACTGGTTGTACGTCTATACAACCCTTTACAGAATTAATGTCTATGTATGTTGTGTGGGCATGTCTGTATGTGTGTGCGGGTCATAAACAACTGTGGGGTGATATTATTCTTACTGGGCTCACATGGCTGTATGTGTCATGATTGCAGCATGGAATGTGAAAAAAGATGAAAACTGATTTATATTTTATGTGCTTTGGCCAATAGCACAATTTTTTGCTAACCATGTGGTCCATGGACAAGACTTCCTCTCACCTGTAACATAAAGTCAGTTAAGGCTACTCAGTTCTTTTAAGATTCTGGGTGAAGGTACAGTAAACCCTCCAAGGCTCAGTTAGAACGTTATTGCCTGAACAGATCTGCAACAAATTGCCACATCCCAAAACAGCAATTGTGCACACTAAAACCTTGCAGCATGAGATTGGCAGCTGTGGTGTCTTTCAGCTTCAATCAGTGGTTGACAAATGTTTCAGTTAAAGCCAGACGTTCATATGTTTCTACAGTATGATGTGTTGGCATTTAGCAGCAAACATTGCAATTTTCATTTTTAAAAGGATATCTTGTCTAATTCCATTAACTGTGTTTGGTTAGGGTGAACACCCATGGAAACGACAGGTTGCCATGATGTCTGTGTCCCATGGCAACAGTTGCCAGTCACAAGTGGTTCCACTAAGCCGTAGGTTGTCAGATGCACTCTATTCTGAATCAAACCACTCCAGCTCATCTGAACAATATTTAAAGTCATTCGACCGCAACTCGCTCATGTATAATCCAAACTACGGGAAGGTAAGCCAGCCACCTTAACATTTTAAAACAATGTTCTTGCTGAATGGAATAGTGATGTCAAACTCAACTAGAAAAAGAACATGTACACATTTGTGTAATATGTACAGTGCATAAGATATAGGACTATAAACAGAAATCCCTACAGGGCAGCTGCACTTGAGAGAGAGAGAGAGAGTGGTGTGAACATGAAGGACTGTTGGTCACTGGACTTGAGAGGGCAAGGAAAGGCTTCCTTACTTGTTTTGACCAAAACAACATTTTCTGCACTATTCAGGAGTGTATTATCTGATTGGTTGTGTATTGCCTGATCATCTATAACTTGACTTCACGGGAATTTTCTGTTCCAGATTTGAAAAGCCTACACTTAACTTAAGCTTTCAAGAAAGTTGACTGTAACTGAGCTCCCTGAAACTGGCAATGTTTAACTGATGTCAGTTCCTAGCGGAAGCAATGTTATTGCGCATGCTGTAGTAAGCAAGGCATTCCTTTCATGTGATGGCGTACGCTATAAGTAATGCTGTGCCATTGTTGGCTCTAGAAAGATAACAAAGATCTTTTTTTATATTGTTACAGCCTCTACCAATATCTCCCCCATACCGCTCCTCAGCAGGAACATTTTTCTTCCCCCCAACTGCCATAAATCCCAGTACACCTGGCGTTGTGGCGCGATCATTCCCAAGTTGTGAAGAACTCGAAGTAGATGACGGCAGTTACGAAGACATGAGGCCAGTTGGCTACAACTCTGATTTTTCATCATCAAACACGCAGACACCATCACCTTCACTTCCACGCACAATGCAGTCACACCTCAGCACACCAGAGCGTGTCGGAAGTTACACACAAAGCGTTTTTTCTGATGAAGTGGACACCGACTCCTTCTCTGGATTGATGCCATCATCTACGGCTGCTTCTCGGGACAGCTCTCTCCGCACCAACCGTACTTCCTCCACGATTATCAGTTACCAAAGCAATGAGGAAGCAGAGCTGCAAGAGAAGTTGGATGTGATGCTGAATGAGATGAACACATTGGCAAAATCATTTGACATGAACAGTGAGCGGCGATCATCAGCTTCAACACCAGCCAGCATCACCACCACTCCAGGGGATGACCAGGAAAAGCCACTGCACCCTACAGAGTAGAAAGTGCTTGCCTAGAAGTATGCACCACCTGCTAGCATGCAGCCTGTACTGCACATTCATGAACAGCTGTGTTGTAACAACTACCTCATTAGGCAACCACGGCAAGCCAGCAGATTTTTGTATCACGATTTCACAAACCGAAGAGCAAAGTTTATATCACAAACAGTTCTATTTTCACAAATAGTGTTTTGAGCCATTTTTGTGTTGTCTCTCCACACTATCCTCTTTAGAGTCACTTTCTTGTTGCCTGCTACAACTTGTCATCTATTTTTCTATACGTTGTGCTGCAAGCTTAACCTGCATGTTCCACCTTGCCAGTAGTAGATAGTATTACAGTCTTCATACATTTACATCGATATCAACTATAACATGCATCAGGATTTTTGTAGAGCAATGGAAGAGTATGGTGTGGTCTGTAATTTAAGGTAGCTCAACCCAGTTGTGACAGCAAAACAGCAAGGCATGCACATGGACTTGTTATAGATGCCCTGTAGGTTCTGCCATATTGATGTCACAACTCAGTTGAGCAAACTTAAAGTCCTGTGTTTTTCACTGTCATTCAACTAGGTGAAGAGAATCAATCAGCCATTATTCTTGATGCCTAATGCAATGGCTGGTGCATGCATGCTTCTCTCTCTTCAAAGTGAAAAGCCCTCAGTGTATGACTGACACAAGATATGGCAACGTGAAAACTTGAAAATTCTATTCAATGTCACGGTTTAAACATTTGTACTTTCAGAGTAAAGGCACTACATCGTACTCATCACGTTATCAAAATCAACTATTTGAGAGGTCACTCAGAAGGATACTAGTAGCTAGGAAATACTGTAGATGTAGTAATATAGGATCATGTGAGAAGATCACAGATCTTCATCGGAAAATTCAGCAGATGATGTAGTTGTTGACTTAATCAACAAAGCAGGGTTACAATAGCTTGCTGGCTAAATGTCAGCGTATATTATACTTTTTCTGCTATGTATTCAGTTTATTACTCTGATTTGTGCAATTTAGAAATTAGAATTTCGTTCGTGTCAATCAACATCATAATATAGGCGGGAAGGGCAATTCAAGAATATTGAAAAAATTAGTTTCAAGTTTTTTTACGTGGATATGTTCTGCATGGATGATTCATTGTGATGTGCGAAGTGCTCAAGGTCGAGATGTTTGACGATGACGACTGGGTGCACGGTCAGAACACTGTGCTTGTCTGTTGTGATGATGATGATGCCTGTGTAGCCATGGAAACAGATAACAGAAAAGTACAAAAGATGAAATGAAAACAAGGAATGGTGCGAAAACAATCAACAACAATGAAAAACAGACAGGTGGCAGGAGAAAACATTTACGGCATCTATGTAGAGAATCAGCACTGCATCAAGAGCTATTATTCAACCGTTAATTGGCAATGCTCTGTCAACTTAGGAAGCCATCATCACCAAGTATCATAACAGCTGTCCCACTCCTCTTTCACCATGCACGATGTATCTCAAATTTGGCAATGACACACTATAGCATTTTATTGGCCTGTTCACCACAGAGCTACTTGAACTCAAATTCTCAACTGACACTTCAATCTCTTCATGCCTTGGCATGATGCTACCTGTTAAGGAATGAGGAAAGTCCCTGGCAAAGGCTGTACCTAATCCCTGTTATACATCCTTTGAAGAGAGATGTGGAAGATGGCAATGTTGAAAACAGCATTTTAAATACACCACTCATTATAACTACTTTTTTTGCAAAGCAAAACTTTTTCTTCTTGCATGGCGGGGGCCACCACACACCACGGTAGCTATAGTGGGTGTTGAAGTCGGTGTTAAAGGGAGGTCACACTGAGGAAAACTGCTTTTTATTGTAAGGCTAAGTTTTCTTATTGCATTTGCAGTTGCAGAAATAAGTGAAAATATACTACAGAGAGTATTCTGTGAACAGGTTTGCAAGTTTAAATGAAGAATTCTCAAGAATCGTGTTTCCAGAGAAATTTCATATAACCACGTGAGAAAGGTTTCAATCGGTCACTAACCTGAGGTGGGTCAATCTCTTCATACACAGGTCTCCCCTCTGAGAACAGAAACAGAAGATCATTTTGAAAAGAAAAGCACTTGTTACAGTTAAGCAGCAACATAGTTTCACTTACCACCATTGTGACTGAAAATTTGAAACACAAAAATGTAGTAGATTGATACTGTGAGAGTGGATATTGGAGTGATGTCATTACAGTCATTACAGTTTCAGTGTGAGAGTGGATATTGGAGTGATGCCATTACAGTTTCAGTGTGAGAGTGGACATTGGAGTGATGCCATTACAGTTCAGTGTGAGAGTGGACATTGGAGTGATGCCATTACAGTTCAGTGTGAGAGTGGATATTGGAGTGATGCCATTACAGTTCAGTGTGAGAGTGGA
>JAOWAW010150460.1:0-10166 GCA_028565695.1 Nicola tetela | reverse complement strand
TCTTCTTCTTCTTCTTCTTCTTCTTCTTCTTCTTCTTCTTCTTCTTCTTCTTCTTCTTCTTCTACTTTTTCTTCTTCACCTTCTCATCCTCCTTCACTCAATCATCTGTTGGGTGCATAAAAATGTCATTAACCATGACCCCACTATGCACAGGATTATCACACAAACAGAGGAAAACAAGCACAAACAGAAGAAGAATAAGGACAGATCTCAAGTTGGCTAAGAAACTCACATATTTGGTCAGTATCCCAAGTGTAGTGTAGAGCCGAGTCAACATCTGTCATCATTGCAACACGAGGGGTGACAAGCCAAAACAACAAAAAATACACACTGAGTGAGATAGATCGAACACATTTGAAGCAAACTCCGTAAATTGACCTGCTCATATACAGACGTATACATTGCCCTTGACAAAGGAATTTTGCCATGTTTGGTTATGTAACATCTCGGCTAGAGTTGCTCATTGCATACCAGTAACCAATTTCCTGTCACCATTGAGGCTACCAAAAAAACTTCGTTTTCCAGAAAAGTCTAACAAGCAAACATTGCACTCGACTTGGTCTAACCTTAATAATGCTATCTCGACTGGGTCCGAGTGGGATGGCTGATTGGACGAGCTCATTTGCTGACGTTACAGTGGACACAAGACGTTGACACACTGGTTGATCAATCTGCTGCAGTAGGAGACCATCGCTGGTATCAGAAGAATCCTCATCAGCACCTGTTAATAAATCATAAATCATTGCACAACTTGACTTCTTGGAAAACGAGTGGAGGTTTTTCAATGACAACTACCTAAGCAGCATGGACAACAACAGCCGCCAACACCATTCTCTTACCGGCAGTTTCTGAGCTTGCACTGGATGCCTTGGATTTGCCAATTAGCCAATTGACACCATCAAGAATCTGTTCCAAGTGGCCACACACAAGCTGGACAGCAAACAAGAGAGAGAAAGAGAGAGAGAGGGAGAGAGAGAGAGAAAGAAAGAGCGAGACAGATAGAGAGGAGGAGGCACGTAAAGAGAAAGAGCTAAGGAGACTCCAAGAAATGTACATATAGAGAAAATCTACAGCAAGAAAAACAAACAAAATTTTCTATAAACCCAATAGAAGACCTCTGAGAACAGCAAGAATCACCAAACAGGGTCACGATAATCATCAGTGATAATGTTCCTTACAAAAATTGTTGGACCAGCTGTGTGAGGGTTGATCACAGCGTATGTAGCAGTCTGAGCATCAAGTTCTACTTCCTAAAGAGAGAAAAGTAGCGAGTTAGGGAGGAGGCAAAAACACCTCATATAATTTTCACTTTAATCTGAACAAGGATCAACAAGAGTAGCTTAGTGTATGTATTGTGCGCTGCCTCATTTAACTCCCGAAATTTTAGCTGCAAACCATACGTGGAAGTATAAATAAGGAACACATAGGTGAGCAAATAAATCGTAGCAATTTTCACATTATTTGTTGCATCACATTCTTGTATTTCAATCTCAGATGGTTTCGCCCTGAAAGCTCTAACTGCAAAAGGCAACTGGCATCCCCTTTCTGTTGGCAATACATGTCCATAGATCATGCGCCAGGAGATAGGTCACTGCCAAGCTATAAACAAACCCTGAAAAGTAACTGTGGATGAGGCAATTATGTACTCAGGTAAACACAATGAGAGGAAATTGAATCAGAAAAAAGTGGATGATGGGAAGTGGGACAAAGAGAACAACAGTGGAAAGTGAGAGTGGAGAGGTGAAAGAAGGAGTTTAACAATGCAGCCCTTGAACCAATATAAAATGAAGGCAAACACATTTCTACATATCAAAGCAAACCTCATCAATATCACCAAGATGACAGTGGATGTCACGCGACAGACGACGCAACTTTCATCACAGAGATTGCAAAAGAAGAAGACAAAATTTACCAAAGACACACCAACGTAACATCAGATAAAAGACTCTTTCCTCCTGAACAAACTACAACACTTGAAGCAAGGGCATCGTTTGCTGTTGCATTTATCGGAGGAGTAAGCTGAAAAATCACAATGACCTTTTAACACACTGCCACCATCGATTTTAAATATTCTGAAGCAATCTTGGCAATATTTCAGCAAATGGATAGTTCTGGTAAGATCTACAACCAAGTAGATAAGGTATCCAGGAACTCACCAGACCCAGGCTACTCTTTATTCGTTCCGTTAGGCGCAGAAGAAGTTGAATAAAAGAACGTACAAGCGCTGTATCGTCTGACCAAAAAGAAAGCAGATTCTAGTACAACAATTTGCTCATGAAACATCAAAAAATGCTTTCAAACAGCCAAAAGCCTCCCAACACAGTCACCCACGTTAAAGGTAAGCTTACCAGAGTCTACGCACTCATGCTTATACAAGGACACATAAGCGTATGATATCCGACAATTAAATATACTAAAGTTCACCCACATGATACATACAACAGGTGAATGTCAATTAAATATTCCCAAGAGTTAGTAAGACACATCCTTTACGTGTGATGGACTTGCCATTGCCAAGACAACTCTTGAGAGAGAGCAAGAACACACTATACATGCATGAGGTGCTTCCAGTACCTACACAAGCATTAAACGTTGTGTACAGTTTGAGCATTGACAGAGAGCAGTGTACTTACTGACATTGTGCTCCGTACAGATACGAGCAGCCCACGTGTATAGCTGACCAAACTGCAGGCAACGAGGTTAACATGATAGAAAGTGGGAGGCAAAGAGAGAAAAAGAAAGAGAAAGCAGCAGAAAGAAAAACAAGTGACAGGCAAAGAGGAAAGGGGAAGAGAAAAAAGGAAAGAGGTGAAGACAGAGGGAAGGGTTAGAGAGGAAAAGAAATCGTAAATCCAAAAAAGATCTACCACTACTAGTGGTGCTGGCATGAAGTACTAATACATCCAAAGAGATGCGGCTAGGGTGTATTGCAGGAATAAGTGGGGTCTTGGTAGTAATGTCCACTAACATGTCTCTGGTATTTGATGAAAAAAGAAAGCTCTGAAGGCATTTTCACAGGGAAACACAGTTATTATGCAAACTTGTAAATTTTCTAGTGATGTGCTCGGGTAGTTGGGTACCCATGTTACCAGAAATATTTTCGGGTATTCAGGTAGTTTTTCATGGAAAATTACCCAATCAGGTAGTGTCTTGCCAGCACTGTGCAAGGTATGCTTTACAACAACCTCCAAGCTGTACAGTCCACAGCATGTGTTTGCTTCGACATATTCCTTCACGTTCAACTGCCCCTCTGATGCTGTTACCTGATCAGGTACCTGTGCTATCCAAGAAATGGTACCCGAAAACCAATACCCAAAAAAATCCTACCCAACCCATCACTAAAATTTTCCTCTCCATTTTTTCTCCCCTACTACATGTATGGTATGAGTTTCTCTAAACCACCATCTCTTTTTCTCCCTCTTCTCTCCTATTAGCCCCCACTTCCTATCCCCTCTGTCGTTCACTTTAATACACTTTACCAAGCAAAACACCATTCTCCCCAGTTTCAAAGACAAATCCATACCTGTTCAGAATCTGCTTCAAGGTGATTGGCCAGAAGACCAATAATGTGAACCAACACTTGAGCATCCTTACTGGATAGTCCCTCACATGATGATGTCAGCAGTGTCACAACATACCGCTAACCAACACACACAGTAAACAAGACCACAAACAGTTTAACACACACACGCATGCACCACACACAGGTACACACACACACACACACACACACACACACACACACACACACACACACACACACACATCACACAGGCACACACACACACACACACAGAATGAGCATCTGGCAGAGACAAACAGATGGGCAGATAGGTGGAGAGGGGTGAAGAAAGATCACTGGAAGGCCAAAGGATTAACACTGACCTGCAGCTGTGTCAAATGAAATCCAACATGCTCGCTCAGTGATGCATTTGTGTCCGGACGATCGTCCTCACAATCATGAGTGGACTCTATTCAAATTAAAGTGAAAACGCAAAAGAGGGAACAAAATCAAACATAAATAGTATAGAGAAATTAAAGAAAAACAGAAAATTACCTGAAAATGTAGGTCAGTAAACCTTGAACAAATTGAAGCAGCTTACCAAGCTGGTCAAGGAACTGCAACAGTTCGTTTGGATGTCGACCACAAATGAACTGAAGTGCACCCAGAACTCCTTCAATACATAGTGAAGCCAGGGACTTCCCCTAGTGGTGCATAACAACAGCAGAAGCAAAACACACACAATAAAAGCAAAGAGCAAGGTTTAAGATAACCCTACACTTCCTGCAAGAGTTAGACTGACTACCACATAATAATAATAATGCAACACGTACAGTCATACAAGACACAAATGCAGACCTTCTCTTTGCCCAGAGCAATTGATTCGTTCACGGACATGTCACCAACAGTCGCTGAGCTCACCACCGACACAAAATATTTAAGAAGAACTCTGAAGATGAAGAGACCGAACACACAAAAAAGGCGTACAGTTGCAGTCAAGGACCATGCACTGAAAGCAACCACAAGAGTACTGACATACTACACACAAAACATTGCCTGCACCAATACAAAAGAAGAAAGGAATGGAATAAGTCTTCCTACAAGAAGCAAATGTGCACCTGAGACAATCCTTCACACCATTTAACACAAACAGAAAAAGCTGTCATTGAGAGAAAAATCACTCTTCTGTTTCCAAACTCTGGATAAACTAGAGTAATGTGTTGCATCAGCAACTACTACTCTGAGGTCTAAAGCACCACTTCATTATTCCTTATGTAAAGAGAGTCATTGTGTGAAGGTATCAACACTAGTTCTACTTGTAAGCATGCATGCTGATGGCAAATAGTTTCAAACTCAGCCCGTGATGCCTTCGATGCAATAGGAAACGCGTTCAATGGTTGAAACTCAGAGTAGAATTTGGGGTGTTTCTGTATTAGGAAAAACACTGATGGCACATCAAACTGCTCACCTTGCTAACATTGCACAGTGCTTGACATCAGCTTCTTGTCCTCTCTCACCAGCAACACTCGCATGGCCATGCTCACGTAGCTATTATATTAAGATAAACAAACATAGATAATGAAATGAAAGGAGGGGCCACTGAGAGCCTTCAGGGCCTCTGCAATCTTACTGATTCGCTGCTAAATCAAATCTCTGAGTAAGATTGAGTGATTGGGTGTTCTCACTGTTTGCATGTGTTGCAACGCTGTCTGCAGCATGTGACGTGTCAATGCAGCATTGGCCCGCAGTGGCATCAAACATTGCTGATGACTTGGAAGTTGATCACTACACAACAAGAAAAAAAGAGAAAAAGCCCAAATATAGAACACAACAAGTTAAAGCCAGCAGCTGGAATCATCATAAAGTATCTAGGGGTGGACATTGTCAATCAAAGTTAAAGCAATACTCTCCCTCATTGTATAGAGCCTAATTAAAGCTGTCAGCAACTCTGAGCAGTTATTGTTCGGACAAAACTGCACTACCAGACATGATGTTGTAAAATTGTTAGGACAGGAGTACAATCTGCAAGCAGAAAAAATTCTCATAATGAAAAGTAGCAGCTGTTAGGACACTACACATAAAAGCTGCAGGCTGGCCAAATGCCAATGCCTTACGATCAGTGTAGGAAATTTATAATTATAATTTCCCTATTCTGAACAAAAGAAAATGCAGTCTCAATTACAGCAGCAAAAATCCTCCTATATACCAACCTGAGGATAGCATGAAGATAACTAGCTAAAAAGCTCAAGGATAGCAGAGTCTGTTGCGGCTTCAAGCTTGCCGGACGCCCACGCTTGCCTTTATCAAAAACAAGAAAAATTGATCGGATCCATGCAACAGAGCATCCTCTTTCCAGAAAATTCTCATGGAGGTGGCATTATTGTGTCACATTGCAAACAGAAGAACTCAGTCACTCCAACAAATCAGATTGTTTGTTAAAGAAAAGGCATCCTTTATGTAAATTGTACTCTACTGGACACATACCTCTCTTCCTAAACATACTAAATAGCTAATGAATATTCAGCAGACAAGCTCACATGTGTTATTGAGGGACTGCCATTGCCAACCAGCAGACACCAACTCATCAGCTGCTGCCTATCCCTTCTGTGCATATTTTCACTTATGTTACCTTGCCTTTTATATAACGACATTTGAGGGCTCAACTGTCTTACAATCATCTGTAGACTTCTTTAAGTACAGGTGCAACTTATTTCTTTGTAACAACATTTCTGGCACACCATGGTGCCCTTCATCAGGTCGAAAAAAATTCATAATCTGTCTTACAATGTTACCAAGAAAAACACGCGAGGTACCTGGTGCTGTCTTGTCCTGTAAGACGTCACTCAGGCGATGGTGCACTTTGAAGAGCTGAAGCAACACTTCGCTACAGTCCACACTGAAAAAAAAAAGCACACAAAGGAAAACTTTGACAAAAATGTTGACTTCAAAGATAAAAGGCAACATCCGTCCATTGGCCATGAAGAGCAACTGAATGCACAGCATGCTAGTATCAATCACTGTGGCTGAAACATACATGCAGCAGGACAGCAGAACTACAATGCACGCATGCACACGCACACAAAGAGTGTCTAGGTAAAAGCTTCACCAACCTAAATCCTCCATCCATGAAGGTGTACTCCATTGCAGCCTGCCAAAGAGAAAAGTTCTGAATAAACAACTCAAAGCCTGCTTATCTCTGAAGTCAAAACTATTCATTTGCAATACACTTTGCTGAAAGATCCTTATTTACAATCTGCCCAAAAAAATTAAAACTCACAAATGAGGATGGTGAGTTAAGATTCAAAACAGTGCAGCTTCCTAATGTTGACCCACCTCAT
This sequence comes from Nicola tetela, assembly GCA_028565695.1. NCBI lineage: Eukaryota > Metazoa > Porifera > Calcarea > Clathrinida > Clathrinidae > Nicola > Nicola tetela. The sequence goes on along the minus strand of JAOWAW010150460.1, from coordinate 3,326 downwards.
AAATTCCAAGAACTAAACCAGCGCAAAGTTGGTTTTTCATCCCAACACTGCTCGTCGAAGTGAAGTCAGCCGATTTATCCTGAAGCAAAAAAGGCATATGAAATATTGTAAGGCACATATACTTTGGTGCATCCAAATTTCAGTGAGTGGAGCCATTAGACTATTCAGTGTCGTGGAAAGGTCAGTGCATGATCACGATCCTCACTTCCTTTAAATATATATTAAAAATTTATGTAAGACAGGGACTGACCCTGTAGTGGTAAAATTTTGACGTTACTTTGATTTAGGTAAAACATCTCTTTTGAAAACACCAAAATGTGTTTTACACTAGCAATGAAGATATGAGATAAATCAAATCACAACAAAAATACATCAACACCATTGCCCAAGGACCCACTGGAGTAAGACCGCTCCTCTTTCAAGTCTGTCCTTGACTGTAATCTTGTCAAATTTGAACAGTTGCGATATTAAAGGTCGCTGCTTTTTCTTGTTTCTTCTTTGCAGCATACAAATAAAGTTGAAACAGTGGGGAATACGTTGTTACTGACAGCACAGTGCAACAAGCACTAGACCCCCATGCAGTGTAGGCAATGCTGAGTTTGACACTGGACCCCCATACAAGGTAGGCAATGCTGAGTTCGACACTGGACCTCCATGAAGTGTAGGCAATGCTGAGTTTGACACTGGACTCCCATGCAAGGTAGGCAATGTTGAGTTCGACACTGGACCCCCATGCAGGGTAGGCAATGCTGAGTTCGACACTGGACCCCCATGCAATGTAGGCAATACTGAGTTCGACACTGGACCCCCATACAAGGTAGGCAATGCTGAGTTTGACACTGGACCCCCATGCAATGTAGGCAATGCTGAGTTTGACACTGGACCCCCATGCAGCGTAGGCAATGCTGAGTTCGACACTGGACCCCCACAAAGTGTAGGCAATGCTGAGTTTGACACTGGACTCCCATGAAGTGTAGGCAATGTTGAGTTTGACACCGGACCGCCATGCAGTGTAGGCAATGCTGAGTTTGACACTGGACCCCCATGCAGTGTAGGCAATGCTGAGTTCGACACTGGACCCCCATGCAGCGTAGGCAATGCTGAGTTTGACACTGGACCCCCATGCAATGTAGGCAATGCTGAATTTGACACTGGACCCCCATGCAGTGTAGGCAATGCTGAGTTTGACACTGGACCGCCATGCAGCGTAGGCAATGCTGAGTTTGACACTAGACCGCCATGCAGTGTAGGCAATGCTGAGTTTGACACTGGACCCCCATGCAGCGTAGGCAATGCTGAGTTTGACACTGGACCCCCATGCAGTGTAGGCAATGCTAAGTTCGACACCTGTTGCATAAGCTAGGCGTTGTCAACCTTGTCAGGCGTTGACAGCTCCTGTCATGTAATCATGATCAAGTTGTATAGCATAGCAGCTGATTCTTTGCATGATACGAGCCAAATACCATTGAATGTAGGACGGCTAACATATCACAGGATGACTAACGTACCGCATTCATTGACAAGGAAACACTATGCTCCACATCTCAAGACGATTGCAACTGACGGACAAACGTGACTCATGAACTTAATAATCAACACTAACTGGCTCCAGGCAGGAATATCTTCTTATTGCGAGATTGTATTTACTCACCAAATCAAAGTCTTCCAGTTCACAAACTTTCAACCGTTGAACAATGGCCTTCACCGTCTTCTGAAGACCATCCACCATGGTTGACTCTTCATCTGAAATGGTTATACAAAAAATGTGTAACCAACATAGGGATCAGAGAGAGAGAGAGAGAGAGAGAGAGAGAGAGAGAGAGAGAGAGAGAGAGAGAGAGAGAGAGAGAGAGAGAGAGAATGAGAGAGAAAGAGAGAGAGAGAGAGAGAGAGAGAGGAAGAGAGAGAGAGAGAGAGAGAGAGAGAGGGAGAGAGAGAGAAGCCTTCTTGCATATCACCAAGACTAAGCCGTATGAGAACTTACCTGTGAATGCCTCACTGTTTGCATCATCAATCCAATGGTTGCATAGCAACAAAGATGACTGCACAACCTTTAGGAGATGACCCTACAAGGCAGTCAATCACTCAACATGTTACAAATCAGCAAACCGTTTACATGCTTTTAACACAAAATGAGAAAGAAACATTGATGCCAAATACAAATACAGTAGCATCAAAAGTCTAAACCACAAAAGAAGTTTCTGACAAATTGGCCAGAATTTTGTAGAAACGGAAGGAAATAGATAGGTTGCCAAGGAAAGATAAAAAAAAGGATCCTCTAAAGAATAGCGGTGTACGCGTAACAAACAACAGATAACACACACACCCTCACACACACACACTCACACACACACACACACACACACACACACACACACACACTCTCTCTCTCTCTCACACACACACACACACACACATACACACATACACACACAAAACCTTAAAGTAACCCCAGCACACACATGCAAGAAATGGCTGCACTGCCTGGTGACAGACACACAATTGAAGCTAAGGAAGTAGATATATCTATTAACATTGAGACAACTGTGCCATAAGCTTACCACTTACCAATGGTTCAGTACAAGTCACCGTTCCACCGGTGGTGAGCAGGCACGGACTTAAGAGCAGTGGTGGTAAGACATCACTGCCCTTTTCAAAGTATTGCTGCAGCTACAAACACATAGATCACACCCACAAACACATAAATCACACATACAAACACAAATCACACATTCAAATGAGTGTAAGATTCTTAGTTAGCATTTGCATATCGGCCAACCCTTAATATCCCATGTGCTTGATCAACCTTGTCAATTTACTTAATTTCCACACATTGCAGTGTACTCACAGAAAACAATCCTGTTCCTCAAGGCAAATCATATAGATGCTTAATTTGCAAAATTTTCTGTTGTACATGAAGCCTGGGGTCATTTCTAAACTGTGATAGATACTGGACACAATGGACAGTATATGATGGGCAGTGTTGAGTCATTGGAGTTGATAATGCATGATCACACTAGGCCTGTTCCTTTAAACATAAATCTGGTGAACCAGGTGGATGAATCAATTTGTGCGCATTCATTTTAACAAAATCATGTTCTGAATTGATTCATTCACGGTAAATTGATTCACCAGCCAGGTAGTGAATCAATTCACCATGAATGAATCAATTCATAATACGATTCACACTAAAATGAACACATGAGAATTGATTCATTCACCCAATTTGCCAAATTCATATTTAAAAAAACAAGTACACTGTGCATAGTAAAGGGTAACTGATGACAAGTACACTGTACATAGTAAAGGGTAACTGATGACAAGTA
>JAOWAW010150449.1:0-10167 GCA_028565695.1 Nicola tetela | reverse complement strand
CCACCTACATGCCCCTTGGAGAGGCAGTTATGGATAATAGTATCCTCAGGTCACAATTCCCAGAGCTCATGCATTCCAGTACTGCCGTTAACTATAGTGTTGCTAACAATCAAAGACTGTTAGCCTAAACCTTCATGCAGAATAGCAAGGCAGTTTACCAGTGAAATGGCTTAATTATCCACTTCAATCATCACCTGTAATTATGACTCTAAAGACATTACACCAAAGCTACAGAATTATATGTAAATTGTTATCATGGAAGCTCTTTCACTCAACCGCTCTTATTTATACATGATCCAAAGTATAAGCACAGATACAGACATAATGCACGTGGCTACATACTAGTATGCCAACACTTTACCTATCACTTCCATAAGCTGATCATGACCACTTCAAATCATGTTCATTTTTTCTTCCTGGCACACTTTGTTGGCTCCACAAACTTTCCCCATTCTTTACATGCACACTTTAACATATAATAGTGTACTGAACACATACTAATGTAAGTCTGATAAGCAAATCTCCCCAACTCACCATTACAGTAACGTAATTCTTCCACTGAACAACAATTCCTGTCTTCCATATGAAGCTCTCCTCGCTGATCCCGCCAGTCTCATTGCTAAGCTCAAGCTGCAGGATAGGAAAAAATGCAGGAGAGACTGGAATCCGTGGACAGTGCACTTGCACACCAGCTTGTGGTGTTGTGATGTCATCCTTCATCCAGGCACCGTCGCCTGATGTCTCCTGGACATGGACAGCAAAAAAGTAGCTGTGTGGCTGGCGAGGGTTTGGCATACAGACCTTAGCAAACTTGAGCAGGCCCTTTCCAGCTACTGGGTCCACTTCAGCATTCTTCAATGCTTCATCAAGTTCTGACTCTTTGATAACTCCATGACGTGGGAAGACAAGGTGGTTTCCTGGAAATTGCCTTGGAGACAAGATTGCCTTCAGCATGTGATGGCACACTTGATGAGGATCAACAATTACATACTCACTCGTGACATTCTGCTTCTCCTCACAGTCAAACAGCATGATCTACAGCAAACAGACAAGAAATCAAACGTACAATTTGTGCAGTTCATGCCTGGCATTGATAAATGTATTGAAGTTGCGTCCTTTGAATTGTACATAATTCACATGATAATAGGTGTTAACCTCACTGTGATAATTCACATGCACTTGTGTCACCTGTGCCGTACACACGGTTTACATTTTCATGTCCATGCTCTTGGTCTCTTGTATTTCTCCGGTCTGAGTCAAGCAATAAACACCCAGTAGTTGAAGTGCATGTGAAGAACCTTGACCTATACAACTCCTACAGCTGCAGCTTGTCAGCAAAGAAAGAATTACTATTTTATTATTGTTAGACTTTTTTGCTGACAACTTGCTGTTAATGGTCTCCCTTAGTATAGTTACTACCACACAGAAGAGAAGCTATTGACATGCAGTGATAATTCATCCGCATATCTCTGCTAACATGTACCGCAACATCTATAATGAACACACACAGACACAGATTGTACCTGCAGTTTATAGAGCAATAACAAATTGTTGACTTTTTTCTAAAACAAATTTATAGCTCAATCCAAACTGAAACACCAAATACTGGCAAAGAAGTAATTTTTTTTCTTTTTCTTTTACCATGGTGTTTGTAGTTACTGGATAAGGACTGACACTGGCTGTTACTTTGGACTTTTATCCAAAATCAGGTTGTAACTGCCCAACAAGGAATTTAGATCATGACTGCCTCCCTAGAAAAAAATGAAAATGTTTCCAGCATTTGCTATTTACACATTGACATCCAGCAGGTATATCATGATGAAAGATTACTGAATCACTATTGTACTGCAGTTGTTATGACAACAACCCACGAAGGAGTGAAGCCTATTGAGAGCATATATATGCGCATGCATCAAACAGCTTTTTGCTACACATATGCAAATGACTTCACGGAGATACAGAAGTCCATGTACAGTGGTGTACGCAGAGGGGGTGTTAGGGGGTTCATCCATACTATGGAGTATGAAGAAATGGAAGTCTGGGTGTCCTCGCCTGGAAAAATTTTAATGTTAAGGTGGCCATACCTGAAATTTTAATTCTCTGGAAATAGTGGCAGGGGTTTGGACTTTCTGCCGGCCACATGGTGATACTTGTGTGACACAAAGGTGTTATGACATTTGGAAGAGTTCTAACAGAATCTACATCATGAATGCATTTTCTCAAAAGACAGTATGTCAGTCGAACTGCCGACATGACAGCTTGTCACTGGCATCATGTCATGGCCTAATTGGCCACTCGTATCACTCTTGCGTGTGCAATGCATGCTGTTGTGAAGACAAGTCTTGACACACACTGGCATGCCAGTGGTATGCATAGTTACTATAAGATCTACTAGATCTATACAGGCCGGGTTGGAGACATGGGCTGCAACCACTCTGGCTGTGTGGCCAAGACCTACTTTTTCGCTTAACCTACCTCAACATTTTCAAGGGGTTCGTTTGCAATGAGTGAACAATGTTGTCGACACCACTGACGTATTGTCATGAACGTTTATGCATCCATGTGTTCAAATGGTTCAACTGTGATTGTTAAAATTTGTCCCTCAGTTTCATCAGTTGTGCTCATTTAATTATTTCATTTCTCTGATTTTGTAAAATAAATAACAGATGTCTAAATGCATTGCCAGGAATGCATGGCAACCACATACATGTACTAGTACATCAAATATGTGACTTAGCCCATACATAGCATAGTAAAATGGAGGCATGCCACAAACAGTGCTCCTGCACACCAAGTAAGCTATTTCCTCAAAAATTATCTGTCTGCAATCATCACAATGCACCATACTTGCAACAGTAGGACAGCCAGGCCACTCCACTAGTATCCAGACCTATCAAGAAGTTGCTTCCTCATGCATCCAAAGGGATGCGACCACATGCAATTTTCCTGTTTTTGTTGATTTTGCTGACCAACAGGACAGTGGAAGTCACATAGACAAGCATATTCATTGACTTTCCAGACTTATTGCTCAGGGAAGCTTCTCTGGAGAGGGGAAAGTGTCCCATACCCTTTGCAGTGAGGGTGCTATATAATCAACCCTAAAGAATGCAAAAATGCACCAAGCCTTCTTTGTTGCCATATGCATGAAGGACAAAGTGCTCAACAAAAAGACAACTCTCAGTGTTACGACAAGCTATTGTAGCTTGTACTCAGTCACTGTACTATTGGATTCTGTTACTATAACAGCAGATGATCTAGAGGCTAGCTAAACAGAGTCTACAGGCTGAAAAACATCACAGCCACAGAAACTGGAAAAGATCTGTCTTTTCCTAAATTTATTTCTTACCAATACTTTTGGACAAAATTTAACTAAACTGGGAATGGCCGTTAGTCTGAATTCCACTGAGCAGAACAATCTAGCCACAGTCCTAAAATTATGATAGTAGAAGGGACCACAAAAATATGCACACATGCACACACATATATACACATATCTGCACAGAAACACTGACACACACAAAATCAGGCGTAAGGTGATAGACAACAAGCAGGAACCCTGATCCAATTCCCATACACTTACATCGGCTTGCAGGTCAAGCAATGTTGTCAATGATGCCAGCAGTTTATCACTTGGTTGTAAGTTAGCCCTGAACACATGTTGACACACAAAAGTGTTGAAGACGCTCAGCTTGACAATTGTACTTGGAAGAAAGCGACGATACTCTCTCAGTGCTGTTCGGATTTGGGAATTTATCAATGGCTCACGAGGCATTTGCTGGAAAGCACAGCATAAACAACAGTTCCACAAAATTCTTCGTTTATTGCTGAAAGGGCCAAGCAAAACTTTAACCAATCTGTTGTTCACAGTCTTTTACTTCAGTACTACAACTTGGCTGATTTGTTTCAGGTCTCAAGATATCTTCATCATCATGACATAGAGCACTAGTACAGCCTTCAAAATACCTTAACAACTTCTTCATGACCTTTCACCAAGGCTGCCAGGAGCTCCTTGATGTCTCCTGATTGAACACGGCAATTGGCAACGTATGGTCTGCTAGTCATCCAGTTGAAGTACTCACTGTACCTCTTCCTAAGGATAGCATAAACTTCATTGGCCAATTGTTGAGCACTTGCAGTTGGCATCTTGTCAGCATGCGAGAAGAGGACAAATAGCGGCGGTGGTTTGCCACCTGATGTTGGTTGATGTCTTGTAGCAATAACAAAGGTGAGCCAGTAGCTTCCAGAGTTCACCATTTTCTCCGAGTCCAGTGAAAGCTTTATCAGCAGTAGATACATTCCCAGGGCTGTGATGATAATCGGACGATGGCTTGCAATGAACTGTGGCTGTCCGCCGAGATCCAAAACGCGTAGAATGCGACCTCTTTCCAGAGTGATGTCCTTCACTTTCACACCGGCTGTACGTTCAGCATAGTAATCCTCAGAATCTAAATCTGGTGTACGCCTGAATGAACGGATGTATGAGAGGAGTGCAAGGTTTCCAGCAGTCTCAATAAACTCAGTTTTGCCAGCTGCCTCATCACCAATGACAGCTAACCGCACAGTGTTCGGCTCCACCTTTTTGACATGAAGTAAATTGCTGTCAGCCTCCGCTGCCTGTGTGGAATAAGAAAACAATGTTTGAGTCCAGAATCTAATAAATTTTTCTGGCCAAGATTACTGATTTCATACCTTTAAGGACTGAGGCCCTTCTAGTATGTATTTCAGAAGATTACTATTCCTAGTGACAACTGTTTTACATGGCATTTTCATGACAGCAAGCAGGTTCAAGTTTCATGAAGAGAATTTCCCAGCACACCAGCCACGAAAAACTTTTTTCATGAGACATTTTGCCAGAAATTCCTCTGGCTTCATCAGTCATAAGAAAGACAAGAGAGTACAGAAAGCTAGAGATACTTATACTATCGCGTTGAGGGTGTGAATGCATATTGCTATAGGTGTCAAAAACTGTTCAATATGTGACAACACTTCACTAAGCAACCCTCAACGTGATAGCACAGGTATCTTTAGCTTTCTGTACTCCCTTGTCTTTCTTATGACTGATGAAGCCAGACACATTTCTGGCAAAACGTTGTATGAAAAAAAGTTATTTGTGACTGGTGTGCTGGGAAATCCTCTTCATGTTATGACTACCCAGTCAGGATCTCTTAAGTCCTATCTGGGTTCAAGTTTGTTTAGAACTTTTACCCATAGCAAGTCTACATGAGAGTGGATTGCAATTTTTTGATAGGAATGAGTGAATAACTGCTCTGAAACACTTTCAAGTTCCTTTCTTGCCTCAGCCAATCATCAATATATAGACTGAGTTGCAGTGCCTGCTGCTGACCACATACTCAGTCTTACCAGTGAGTGTCAGGCACAGGGTTAGGTCCCACTGGAGTGTGTGGCTACAGAAATAGCAAAATGTTCTGAAGGCGCAACTGTACATGTTTGAGCAAAAACAATTACACTCATAAGCACTTTGCGTTTGACCACAGAACCAGGGAAATTGTATTGTGAATTTTACTGTAATGACATTATGAGAAACCTTCACACTGTGACTTATTAATACAAGCAATAAAACAACATTCACAACACACACCAGCAACTTGATTTTAACCAAGATGTTTTGGCCCCGTGTCGTGGCCTTCTTCAGTTGAACAAGCAAGAAACATGCAATGTTCAGAGTATATATAGTCTAACACCACCATCAACAAACAATGCTAGATTGACACAAATTATCAGCTCACTAGCACCTGTACAAACACTAAGATTACACCATACACTCAGTTCACCTGACCACAAATGTCAATTACACTTTGTTTTTCACCAGTCCAGGCCAAAGCTTACTCAGCACCAGTCCCTTGTCCTGATTCAGTACTCCCTCTTCACATTTCTGCTTTTCAATCCACCATATCCTTCTTTTATCCTCCTCTTCCAGTAAGCTTTCTCTCTCCCTACAATATCCGGTTCCCAAACAATTTCATGACCACATGCAACCTGCTTTGCAACCCCTGAAGCATCAAGTCTCCCCACTTCTGCCATCCTGGTGCTCCTTCATCTGCACTCTTGCAGTATGCCCAGTCTCACCTATATACGCCTTTCCGTACATTATTCTGTACACCATGCCCAGCTGGTCACATGGCTCTATCCAACCTTTCACTTGTCACTGTAGCTTCCACTGCCATGAGGGAGAAACCATGACCGTCTCTATCTTGATCACCCTCAAAATGTGCTTAATTGCATCACTGACACCTTTGCAATATATGGAATTGTAGTGATTATGCTGGGTTTACCATCCATGGTGTTATCCTGAGATTGTTCACTGACCTTATGCTCCAGTTTTCTCATCACTTTCCACTCCATTCGCTTCAAGAAGCCTGAGGTGGGTACCCATTCCTTTTCAGAACCCTCTCAATGTGATGGGTACCCATTCCTTTTCAGAACCCCCCCTCCCAATGTGATGGGTACCCATTCCTTTTCAGAACCCCCTCAATGTGATGGGTACCCATTCCTTTTCAGAGCCCCCTCAATGTGATGGGTACCCATTCCTTTTCAGAACCCCCTCAATGTGATGGGTACCCATTCCTTTTCGGAACCCCCTCAATGTGATGGGTACCCATTCCTTTCCAGAACCCCCTCAATGTGATGGGTACCCATTCCTTTTCGGAACCCCCTCAATGTGATGGGTACCCATTCCTTTTCAGAACCCCCTCAATGTGATGGGTACCCATTCCTTTTCAGAACCCTCTCAATGTGGTGCAACTCCTTCCTCTTATCTTCTTCTTCTGTCAATGTTGAAATGTACTTTGTCCTATGGAGTAATGACATAACTACACCCATTTTCAATGAAGGTGGATGATTGGAGTTATACTGTAGGTACCGCTCCGTGTGAGTTCTGAAAAATTGTGGTCTCCAGTCTGCCCTCCTGTCTCTGGACATTTAGGTCCATAAATGACAAGTTCTCATTCTCCTCCATTTTGACTGTTAACTGGATGTTAGGATGTTGAGCATTCAGGTGTTCCAACAACATAAGCACAGAACTCTTTCACAATAGAGAAAATCTCCACCACACCTTTGGTTTATCTCCATGAGATGTACCCAGTGCTGGAGCACGTCTTTGAGTCGGGCATTGTGCTCTTCTTCGGTGTTCCTGAAGACCAAAATGTCGTCCATCTGGACGACAACTCCTGGTAGGCCTGCTAGGATCCGAGACATTTGCTTTTGAAAATGTTCCAGTGCTGAGCCGATGCCAAATGAGAGTCTTTGTAAGGGAGATGTTTAAACATGTACCTTCCGTATGGTGTAAGAGATGTTGTGAATTTCTGTGATTCTTGACTCAGGGGAACTTGGTAAAACCCACAGTTGGCATCCAACTTAGTGAAAATTTAGCACCAGCAAATTGTCCTAGGGTGTGGTCCACAGGAGGGAGAACATGGTGCTCTTGGCGTACAACTCATTCAAACTTGTATAATTATCACACAAACGTATATCCCCAGATGGTTTTGGGACGACTACAAGACCAGAACACCAGTCGGTAGGCTCATCCACAGGTGTAATAATGTCTTGTGTCTCCATACGATTCAGTTTTCTCTTCACCTTCTCCATGAGTGGAAGTGGCACTCTGTGGGAACATGAGAGAGCCACTGGTTTTGCATCCTGTCATGTCTGATATGTTCTGCTGAAAACTTTCCAAGTGGTTCAAACAGTTCCGGATACGTTTCTTTCACTTTGTTAAGGCTGTCTCTGGATAGGGATGTAGAGACTTCAGCAAGATCAGTTTTAAGGGACAGGTCCAAAGTGATAATCACTGGCCATCCAAGAAGGGGCTGTTTCAGGTTGCTGACAACAAACACTTTTTGTGTACTTGTGCTCCCTTTGACCTTCAGTGAGGCATTGAAAAATCCATCTATGTCCAGTTTGGTGCTGTCAGCACTAGCAAGATGATGATTGGATGGTGCAAGCAAGTTGTGGTCCAGCATTGTGTACACAGATGACGGAATGGCATGCATATCTGCTCCAGTATCAATTTTCATGGACACTGGTGTACCATTCACATGAACAGTTATCATCCAGAGTTCCTTGCCTGCTTCCAACGTTCCCAGAAAACATTCTCATAGCATAGTACTCTCAACAGAATTCATCTGCTGCTGGTTTGGCGCGGTGTTTTCAACAATGTTTTCAACAAAATCCATTTGTCGCTGCTGGCTTGGTAGACCTTGGTAAGACGCCTTGTGTTTTGACTGACACACACTTGTGAAATGTCCGAATTTCTGGCAGAAATGGCATGCTGCATCTTTTGCTGGGCAAACAGATCCAGCATGTTCCTTTTGTCCACAGAACTGACACTTACAGAATGTTCGAGGCTTCAGCTGTCCTAACGATCTCAGTAGACTTGCTTTACGGGACTTCCACTGAACAGCGTCTACATTAACAGACTAGGCTTCAGAAGTCCCACACACAGAAGCAGACCCACCGAAAAGCAGTGCCATCTGCACAGCTGTAGCTTTGTGCATATGGGAAATGTCCAACGCTGCATCTAGGCTGGAGAGATTATCTCCCTTCTCCAACAACTTCTCTTGCACTGTACGGTGTTTGATAAGGCGGGCTTCCATCTTGTCTGCTGTAAACTTACACTTAGCTGCGACATTACAACAACAAGAAATAAAATCATCTGTAGACTCTGTCCCAAGTTGACGAAGTTGTTGAAGTTCATATCACATGAGCCACGAATTCACCTTCAGCTGCAAAGGCTTCTCAAATCGCTCATAAAGTACGTTTAGCTTATGCCTATCATCCTTGTCCAGAAAAATCCAACTATTGTAAATGTCTATGCCTTGGCGGCTGATCCATAAAAGAAAATATGATGTTTTCATTTTTTTCTGTCTTCATAGTGAGAGAACCAGAAAAAAACAGGACTACAATACTGTTTGAACGAAGCAAATTCCCTGGGAAGATTGTCAGAATCTCACCTCATGGAGGGAACTTCAAAACCAGACATGTTGGCAATGGGGCCACTTCTGACACCATGTAGTATTTGGGTTTCATCAGGAAGACATAGTGTGAAGGACAGTACAAGGGGGTGTTGAACTTGGGTATGATGTCGCGTCTAATTATCAGGGTCAGATGGCGAGGTCTGCCTCATGACTCTCTGACTGAGTCAGTCAGAGTAGTACAGGAACCTCCCCGTGTGTAGTCACAGCTTGCTGGTGTGAAATGGTTAGCCTATAATTTTACCTGCAACTTAGTTCCTTTTACCAAACTTTTTTCTCACTTATCTCCGGCCCAAGAGTGTCAGCTGCGGGGCTTGAACTTACAACGGCAGCACCTGGCCAGACAGAAGTCGCATGATCTTAACGGCTTGACCGTGTCATCCTCTAGAGGATTACACAGTTGAGCCATTAAGATGAGGATGACACGGTTGAGCCGTTAAGATCATGTGACTTCTGTCTGGCCAGGTACTGCTGTCGTAAGTTCGAGCCCTGCAGCTGACACTCTTGGGCCAGAGATAAGTGAGAAAAAAGTTTGGTATTTTCATTCCTAGCGTGAAATGGATCTTGTTTGTTCCTTTTATTGCAGAGGGAACCAAGCCAGTTAGGGGTAAATGACATTGCTTGTTCTTTCCTTCTTGCCTCAAAAGAGAAGGCACAAGATTAAATCAATACATTTCGGGATCTTATTGGAAAGTAATTACTGAGTACGGTGTTCAGTCACCAAGTTGAAAGCTGCTCTGGGCTGCTCGCAACTTTAGCTGAATAAGCCCGAATTTAATTTTGTGTGTTGGTTCTCATCAACATGGCCTGCGTCTTTAAGCCTGGCCGTGTCTGGGAATTGTCGGGTGGCAAATTATCAACATCAAGTCAAAATCTAGTAACTGAGAAAGGTCTTGATTAAAGTTTCAGCTGTATGCATGTGTATGCAAAGGCACAAAATGCAATTGATTTGTACCTCATCTTGTGTATTGGTTCCCTTCAAGCACTTTGCGCCCCTTGTGGCCTGCACATTGCTGTGCATAATGCCTGATTTTGAGTGTTCGGGAACCATCTGGGGGGGGGGGGGGGGAGTGAACTACTGGCACCAAGTCCAAGCCTAGTAAGTAACAAAGGTCTTGATTAAAGTTCCAGCTGTATGCAGGTGTATGCAAAGGCACAAGATGTGATTGATTCATAC
>JAOWAW010150438.1:0-10167 GCA_028565695.1 Nicola tetela | reverse complement strand
CTCTCCCTCTCTATCTATCTATCTATCTATCTATCTATCTATCTATCTATCTATCTATCTATCTATCTATCTATCTACCTCTATCTATCTCTCTCTCTCTCTCTCTCTCTCTCTCTCTCTCTCTCTCTCAGTTCTCTCCCTCTCTCTTTTTCTCTCTCTCTCTCTCCTAGTCGCTCTCTCTTTCTCTAAAGTGGAGACCGTTTTGTTTGGGAGAGACCCTGAGATGTATGGCATTCAAGGAAAGGATTATCACCATACAATGTGACTTGCGCCTGGTGGCTACGGATGAATCGATATTCTCGACTGACTGATCGGTGAGCAAACAAATAGAGAAGACAGAATTAGAATGTGCACGCGTCTTCGCACCAGCGCGTGGTTAAACCCACATGTACAGTACATGCAGGGCTGGTTGGCGTTGTAGTCACAGGGGACATGGCCTTCTATTATTAACATGAATTTAAACATCCGGGGTCCAATGGTAGAGATGATGCCTTCCGGCCCTGCATCTGGTCAAAATTTGAATGTATGATCAGTACGAGGCCGTTTTTGTACTGCTCTCTTTTGTAGTTGCCGAGGGCGTCAACGACAGCTCCCCGTTTCAACTGGCAATTGAAGAAAGTCCGTTTTTGCAGACCCAATGTTCGCAGCTTGGAGGCATTTTCCGGGAGGCCTGTGATTGCATTAAAGGCTAGTTACACCATTCTAATCATGGCTTGCCGCTCAGCGCCTGGTGCCTATGCAGGAATCCCACATTTTCGTGTAGCTGGTAGGAGCACAACAGTCGAGGAAACCACATAAAGATAGGAGAAGTCTTTGCTCAGGCGAAGGGTAAAACCACATGCCGCAGAGCTCTGGCGGTGGAATTGTGAAAGATAACTTCCGGTCATGCCCCGAGTCTACGCGAGGCCGTTTGGACAAGATAAGTGAAATGCCGCATCGCCACAGCTCTCAATTGTACCTCCTCGACGCATCGTCAACAGCTCACCGTTTCTACGGGCGAAAAAAGTCCGTCTTGCCGCTCACAATCGCTCGTGGCTTGGAGACCGAATTTCGAATTCAACAGACATTCCATGATGGCATTTGAGGAAGGAATAGTCGCCATCGCCTTCATCATGGCTTGTGCCTTGTGGCTACGGAGGAATCGATATTCTCGCGTAGGCGCTCCTAACGGAGCAAAAGCAATCCCTCTCCTTCCGGAGCGGTGTACTTTCTTTGGCGGTCATACATCGTGGTTGTTGGAGGAAAAAAAGAAAACCGGCGGGTTGCGTTTCATGCCTCTCTACAATGCCTTTATGAAGCACAAACTGCCAGTCTTTAGCTTGCGGCTCGGACCGCCGTTTCAAATAGGCCCTATCAGCCGCAAAATCGTAATAGTGAGTGACTCAAGTATGGTGGAGGAGATCGTGAGGAGTAAGGACTTCGCTCTGAACAATGAGCGTGCCGAAAAGTTAGCGGAAATGGTCGGTGGACCGTCGGTTATATCGATAGACGGAGCTAAATGGAAGCAGCACCGTCAAATGATGCAGCCAATCTTTCGCAGAGAGCAGTTAGAGTCTGCTCTGGAAGTGATGAATCGGCACACAAACAGTTATCTGGATGAACTCAGCAACAAGGCTTACGGCCTGGACTCTCGGTCTGTTGAAGAAACTTCTCACGCAGCACCAGTTGATCTTATGAAGATTTTGCCCAATCTGACGATGGACATCATAGCAGAAGTTGGTTTTGGCTATAACGTCCATGAGCAGCCGGAAGAGAAGCTGAAAGCCCTTCGCCGATCGTTAACAGCAGCGCTGCAGGAGTGGTCGGAGAGCCTCATTTATTACCCATCAGTGAGCCTGTATCGCTTACTGCGTCGCAAGAAATACCGGGAATTCGTTGGTAACCGCGACTTCTTCAAAGACGAACTGATCTACTCCATGTTGAAGAAGCGACGCGATGCTCTTGCTAGTGGAGATGGCACACCGCTTGATTTGCTGTCATTGTTGTTGAGCGCAAGAGATGAGGGCTCCCCTACAGACGAAGGACTAACCGAGGAAGAGGCGGTCAACGAGGCGTTTACAATGTTCGGGGCAGGGTATGAGACAATGGCTGGTTCAGTGGAGTGGGTCCTCTATTACATGGGTGAGCTTCAACATCATGCATGTACCCGTATCAGCTTTTTTTCTCCAATTTTGTCCATGAAACCACTGTGAAGGTATTTATGCGAAAAGCAGTGCTGAGTGCCTATGTGTTGCAAAGTATTTTAGCAGAACATGTTACTGTACTTTAGGGGGGTAGTCCTCTACTCAGGAAATTTATGTGATTTGTGTGTATTCGTGTGATAAGCACGTGCAATTCATCCTGATACAATAGACCTGACCTGGGCGGTGACACTAATAGGCCATATAACATTTCATGGTTGCAGACAGATCTTATTGACATATCACTTAGTATGACAGAGCTATAGAGTGTGCTCTTGAAGTGTTGAAGAGGAAGAGTACGTTAGAATTATCTTGATGACCTCAGTAACAAGGCTTGGTGACGGCCTTTTCCTCAGTTAAAATGCTTTGAAACATTTTTTCCTTTGCAGCCAAACATCCAGAAGTACAAGAACGTGTTTACCAGGAAGTCAGCAAAGTCACCTCCGAAGAAGACCTGACAAGTCTCGAGGCTGTTGGCAAACTCACCTACCTCTCTTGGGTAGTTAAGGAGGTACTGCGCTTAAGGCCTGTGACATCCTTTATTGGTCGGGGAGCAGTAAGGGATACTGTTGTACAAGGTAAGTAAACTGATCTTTTCAAAAAGCCAATTAAATTATTTGGTGTAGTAGCTATTTGCAAATTAATTTGCTATTTAGGTTGTTGATCCATGTTCTGTCTAGACTTCTTCATAATCCAACAGCAACCACCCACATCCATTCTGTGTTGTACAGCATGTAGATTTACACCACCATCAAGCTGCAAGGATCTGAAGTAGAACCTGGTGTATGCATGATGAATGGCAGTCACACGTACAGCAACTGGACTTTGCAAGTTCATACTTATCCCATGTCTTTGTACACACCACATAATAGGTTACAGGCATACACTGTCATGGTATACACATTGCACTACTGCCTTTGGTTGGAGTCCTTATCACAAGTATGCCATCAGCTAGTGTAACATTCATGGCTAGCTACAGCTGTCTATCACCTCAGCAATCTGCACTTCGGGGTGCTACGTTATGCTTTAACTGGCGACCAGAAGTCTATGTCTCTTTTATTTTAGCATACCCTTCATACGTTAAACTGCAATGTGAATCGGCCACTAACACCTAACTGACACACCTTAGCGGTGGTGATAATCGCACACGCCATGGTGACTTGATTCTCAAGCTGTTCCTATACTAGTGTTTGAATTCCTAGACTTGACAACTTATTGCGCATCTGGTGTTGAGTTGATTTATTTGTCACTGGCTGAGTGAATCTCACCTAAGTGGTAACAATGTTGCCTTCGTCATTGTTTCAGGCTACCACTTTCCAGCCGGTTCAGACGCAACTGTCAATTTGTATACGATTCATCACTCACCAGATGAGTGGGACGACCCAGAGGAATTCAAGCCAGAACGCTGGGAAAAGATTGATGGTGGGTGTAAAAAGAGTTCAGGTTATTCGTTTATGGCGTTTGGTGGCGGAGCACGTCGCTGCCTCGGGCAGGCATTGGCAGTGCCAGAGGTGAAGGTTGTGAGTGCACTATTTGTGAATAAATTTCGGCTTGTTTTGGCGGATGAGGACTGTAAGCAGAAGTTGGCTTTCATCTATCGCCCAGACCAGCTGCTAGTGAAACTTGAAATGCGCTAATCCATGAGCAGAGACAGCTGCTGAACGCCTTTGAGTTCTTGATAGACATTTCACCGTCTCATATGTCCTTACTGTTGCAGTCACAACATACACAACGTAACCCAAGAGACTTCTTGCTGCAAGTGAGATTGTGAATAGACCACGGTCAATGTAGTACATGTCTCATGCATGTATCAGTAATTGTGGATTAATTTGACCTGCATCACTGTGCTGTCAATGAATGTCTTTGTCACTTTGCACTGATGATGCAGGCTATTGATGTCCCTTAGACAAGAATCATGTCTTCATGGTTCAAATTGTTCTTGTCCTGTCACTAGTACCTAATATGGTAATCATCTCTGTACACCTGGTTGCAACATTTTGGAGTTTTTTTTTCAGTAGTTTTGATACGTATGTATATTCTGTAATTCTTGGCGCGTTGCATCGATGTTGCAAGGGCCAGCTGGCGTTGGCGTCGACTAGTAGATGTTAGACCTTCAGATACTGCAGTCAGCTCACCCGTAAGATGAGGCATAACTGCTATTCTCTGGTTCTTCTTGACCACCTACTGCAGGCATGCGAAAAGCATGTCCTCAACAATTAATGAGGATCTTGGTGGTTAGCAAGACTTCACTAAGCTGTATTGAAGGGCATGTGGATGACGCTATTAGCATGTTGCAGAATTCGTTGGAAGTATCGATACGTGTATTCAGGTTAGCAGATCCGATTCAGCGTTCACGCAGACTGTAGCTCTACAGATGCTTGCTCCACAATAACAATGATTGACATCAATCAAACGGAAAGATTTGAATGTACCAATACCCAATTGTCCACACGAAGACGCTCGACTGAGCCGTAAACGATAATAATTATACCGAACAGAGCTGTTTGTGACCATTGCTAAAAGAACACTATGTGCACTCGTGTAGTAGACAGCGAAGACGGACGGCAATCTGTTTTCTCTTTTAATTAGCTGCCATTGAGACTGTACCTGTCTCTACGGTGACACAGAGTACAGCTCGTACCTGATCTTGGTCAGCTGAAGACCGGGCGCAAAACTGCAACGATCAGCGTTCAGCGTCGACGTCTCCGTTTAGACACGTGAGAAACGGTTCCGTGTAGACGCCAGAACGCAGCGTACCCCAAAACTGTAAACGCAAACTTTGCCAGTCGCTTCTGTGTAAATGTGTCCTTGGTCGTTGAACTCGCTGGGATGGTCCATGCGAGTGTTCATACTTGAAAGGAGATTTGCCACAGCCAGTCACCGTAAGTAAACTGCGGGACAGCTAGTGAAGCAAACCGAAGTTGGTTTTATTCTGCTGCTAGTGTTCTAACAGAGATGGCTATTGTACATGTTATGCTGCATGTTTATGCAGGCTGAGCGTGAGTCAGCGTGGCGGCGAGTGATCTCCCACAGTGGCGAGCGCATAGGAAAGGCTGAAGCGGTCGTGGTACGTCCAGTCACAAGAGTCGAGCAGACCAAATTAGGATGTGCACGCCTCTTCGCACAGGCGCATAATCAAAGCCACGGATCGCAGGATTGGGTGGCCTTAACCACGGCAGAGGCCAATGCCTTGACATCACGACCTGGCGGTTTACTTGCTGACGCCCGGCGCAGCACCCGGGCTAAACGATGCCGTTTGGGCGTAAGACAAGCACATGGCCGCTTTGACGCGGCTTACTCTTGTACCTGGTCGTGGCGTCGCCGACAACTCGCCTTTCCATCTAGTGAAAAAAAGTGGTGCTTGCATGTGTTTTTTCGTTTTGGGGCGCACGAACGTAACGGATAGAAGGAATACAGAGTGCGGCAGCAGACCTGCTAAGCAAGACGTGCCTTAAAACGGTTGTCGTTGCCAATTCTTGCTAGTCACTGTCTGTTTGTCGGGGCAGTCTCGGAGGAACGCCCAGCTCTCTACGTCCGTGTGTAAGGACGTTCTGATGACTTAGGTGAGTTCAGAAATACAAAGCGACGTATAGTTTGCCTATAAAGACTCTACTTAGGTTATATGCAGCCCACGGGATGTCCGGATCCAAAGAAATAACAATGGGGTAATTTTCTTGCGCGTACAATCACAGTAATTTAGTAGAAGTTGGGCTTGGTAACGATTGTTCCCCAGCAACGCGTTTCAGCTTAAAGCACTATTGCTTGCAAATTCTGAATTCTTATACAGGATTATACTTCTATCACTAAAGAGCAACGAGATGAAAAAAAAAACACTCGTTGGATTGACAACCACATTTACTTCGACCCCTGGAAATGCCCTCACACTCACGCAGGCACCAACTCATTACTGCACCCACTACTCTACACGTGCTGTGTTGTTTTCCTCGTGTTTTAGATGCCGTTGTTCCTGTTTTCAACTTGGGTATAAAATCGCTCTATCCGAGATAAACAGATTACATGTATGTCCCCACGACCCACCCCGACAACTACTATAGGGGCTATGTGCTCATGTCGCCGTCGCAATGCACTCGCGTGCACCACCCAGCTCATGATCGCAGCCATCTTATAGAACTACTTAGCTCTCTTCTGCTGAGCAATGCGACTAGCTGCCTCAGTGCGACACCTCATATGAACACGTAACAGCCAATGCATGTATATGGGATGAACTTTGTCAGCATTTTGCAAGCTACTGTACTCAGCGTTAATTTGCTATCGCATCTTGCATATGTTGAGCGGCCTCCAGCGATCAACTTTCAGGGCCACTTCATCCCTGCCGATCTATGACATGCCAGTTGTATATCCTATGGGAAAAGGAATAGTCGTAACTCGCTCTACATCTTTTCTCGTCCTTTTAACCCGTCCGCACATTCGAAATACAAGCTACACAACTAACATTATAACCCCGAACAATAATATGACTAAGCTTAGTAGCGGATGGTGCGCGCTCGATATGTCACTTGCTTATGTATACATCTGCTCGTAGACTAGGAACTACCGTACATGCTCTGCAGTACTAGCTATAGGAGATCGACGTAGCACGTTTGATCTTCGGATCAAGCTGTCGTAGGTTTATGCTGTCGAAGGTTTATCTCATCAAGAAGGAACTGCAGGCATAATCCCCTCTTCCCTGCATGGTAATAAAGATACAGTGAGTGAGAACACGATTGGTTTACAAGTAAATACAACGCGTGCTGTTTCAGATCAAACCTCCCAGCACGTCGTTTTTCTTATTCCCGGCCCTGTACTTTGTGCCCTACTGTACGTATGCGAGACTGTACTTCTGTAGCAATCGAAGTCTACTTCTAACCTGTAAATGTAGATATAAGATATTTTATCCAATAGTTAGCGATCGCGCCCGGTGCCCTGCTGCTTTGCAATACCATAGCAACGGCTATATGAATGAACCTTAAGCGAAACCCTACGCTAGGGCTATTAAGAAACACTCTTAGTCTTTGTACTCCCGTTATTTACACAGTAGACCACTAGCAATGGCCCTAGTGAGCACATCCAAAATTACTACCTAGTACTCGGTGACACGACATCAGAATGCGCTGCTATCATATCGATATCAGACGCGTACAGTGTCTACTAGTTTGCAATCTGAGAATTAACTGTAAACTTCGTAGCCTGTTGACGTGTTGTGTATTGTACTAGACTATTACCAGCCTCAGTTTCTTATCATTGTCAGTCTCTCGTCAGTCAATATCGCTTCGAAGATTGTAAGCGAACCAAGCGGAAATAAGGAAACAGAGAACGAAGGTGTCGCACCAAGTTTGCATGTGAAGACCGATTTCAGACGAACAACTTGAAGAGACTGACAGGAGTTTAACCTTCAACGATTCGAAATTAACTGGACACAATCCTTAGACATGATGCTTTCATGTGAAAAGCTAAAACGCCACCTCTGTTTTCTCTGAACCACCCGACAACGTCCAGGCGTCTTCAGTGATGGCGGAGTACTTATTATGCTACTTTGACTTTGAACAATGAGCCTGCGAAAACTGCAGTATATAATTGACTGTCGATTTTCTTGCTTGGACATAGTAAAACATTTAGACTTTCTCCCTCCCTCAGCACCAGCTAAACTTTTTTAAGTGACCGAAGGTTTCGACGCGGTTGCAACCTGACGAAGACCTGGGCAACCGGGTCGAAACGTCGTTCTCTTAAAAAAGAGTTTAGCTGGTGCTAAGGGAGAAAGTCTAGCAGTATAATTCATCCAAAGGTTTGAGTATGTAGAAGTTTGCGGTTTTTTCTTTCACTGTATCGAAGTTACGATATAATTCCTTGTAGCCTTCGTCTTGTCGATGTTTCTCGAGTGCATGATTGCACACTTGTCGCGTGATCATGGTCATGACTGATACGGCCGACGAGTAGTGGGTAACCATTTTGAATTTGGTTTCTAGAGCCCTTGCTAGTGGTCTCCCGAGTAAATAACGGAAGTCTGCATCACGTAGAGGCTCTCTCACTCTCCATTTTGTCAGTTTCTTGGTCATCATGAGCACCTGGCCTAATGATAGTTCACTTGTTCACTGTCAGGCTGTTTTCTCTCTTCCGTAATTGGTTTTGTTTTAGGTCTATTCGCTGCAAACGCACTCGCATTCCGTCGAGCATGGGTAAGCCATTACTTTTAGTGATGAGTATCGATAATCCGTTCTCTTACTCCAAAGTATTAATTTTGGATGTTGTTTTGGGAAGTTTATCCGTTAGCTTAGCTTTAATCTTCGGCCGAAAGGGAAGCTAAGGAAAGGCATTAGGAATTCTGATTTAATGTGTGTCGGTTTGTTTTTGGGTGTCTTCATGTTCTGCATTATGGGAGTGAATAAGCAAAAGAGCTGACATAGACATTGTTAGACAGGGAGCGGATGAGAAAGGGAGGAAGAGAGTGCGCTGAATGGAATACCATGACTTCTCTGCTAAGTTTAAGTTTTCCTGTAGTTGCCCTAAAGAGAGCGGCATCCTGGTGCGCCGAGGTCGAAGTCATGGCGTGCAAGCAAGCACGCATTCACAGTTCATCGAGCATCGTGCATGGACTGGAATATCAATGCACATGCATGTACATGTAGTATGAAAAGTCCAGTAGTGTACCAAATGTTTGAATTTGAGTAGTTCTTTCTAGTTGTATAAAACGTTGGGACGCATGGACAACTGGCTCCAGCGAGCCAGACCCGACGAGTGTGCTACTGTATCACTCAGTCTAGCTAGGGTCACTCAGTGCTTTGGGGAGCTTGCTCTGGGTGGCCGCGATATGACTACCGGACCGTGCTTACCGATTTCTGAGTCTGACCCTTTCTAACCATGCACTGGCCGGGGCCGTTGTCTGGAACTGGCGAGGAGTTAAGATCGTTGTTTTGCCTGCGGATTGGCCAAGCGGTGAAGATAGTGATTTTCTTTCTGCTATAGCGCTACGGCGCGTGGTCGCCGTAGATTCGAGTCTGCTCTGTGCACTCCCAGCCGGTGGAAATTGGTTCAGGTAATCGTGTTGGTATCCTCAATCCCAGCTGGCCAGGGCCTGGGTTCTGAAGATGGCTCGGGGTTGGCATGGAATAGACTGTGGCTGATTGTTTGCCACAAGTATAAATATTTAATGTTTTTGCGACTATGTAACTGAAGAGAATATCAGGCCCAAGCAGAGAGATATGATTTGCTTCTTGGGCCGAGTTGCGGAGCTGCTAAACTGGATATCCACTCAATGGGCACCATGGCGCCAAGGGGATAAGTACTCATACCTGTAACAGCCATGACCAACACGTTTGTTTCTCAGAGCCTCCACTGTAGACACTGCCAACCATTTCGATGCCAACAAGAAAAAAGAACGAATTGTCAGTCTGTCCCTACTGACCGTAGACCTCCTGATAAGCTTAGGCCATTTAAAGTCGCATTTCGTATTTTCGCATGTCACGTGACGGTTTCCATATAGCAAGCTTAAGCCTGATTGGTCGTTGCTGGGGAAGGAATTTCAAATCCTCCGTAAGCGTGGTCTTGGACAGGGTGCGTGGATTCTGTTGCTCCTCGCTTTTTCTGTAGACGACGGCGTGTTTACTAGGCTACATGACTGAATGTATTCATGACTCCACAAACAGGCCTACACCGTTTGCCAGTGCCAGAATATCGAGAAGTTCTGGACCACTTTTTGGCAGCCGTAGCTAGGAAGGCTCTCCCGCACGCACGCTCTTTGACCTAGCGGCACGTCTATTGTTTCTTCAAGTGGGCCCATTGTGGTCCTATCTGTTTTCTTAAGGCTTCGCGCATGCGCAACCGCAGCTTGAATGCTTTAAGTAGCAACCTATATTGCGTGATAAGTATCATGCAATGGTACGGTTTAGTGCGCTACGTGCAGGAACAATGAAACCCGGGCCTAGGCGTCAAAGTGGTCCAGCGCTATATACGAACTTCTTGATATCGGTGGAGGGGGTGGGGGAGGGGAGGG
>JAOWAW010150416.1:0-10168 GCA_028565695.1 Nicola tetela | reverse complement strand
ACAAAAGCAGATTTGGACTTAGCTGAAGTGACAGATGAAGGCAATGAGTTCCAGAGAATGCAGGTAGATGGCAGGAAAGACTTGAGATGAGCATCAGATGAACAAAACAGAACTTAGGAAGAATGACAGGAGCGTAAGTTATAAGAACAACGATCAGAGAGAGCAAGGGGAACCTTTCTGAGAAGAGATGGAGGGCCACAGCCATTTTTGAGGTGCCAGAAGAACACCAACTTTGGCCATCAACACCTCCATGACAGAGAAGGCCAATGTAGAAGAAGAAGAAGAAGAAGAAGAAGAAGAAGAAGAAGAAGCTGAGAGTGGGACAAAGGAGAACAACAAGAAGGACCAAGGTGAGGAGAATAGAATGAGTAAGAGATAGCTGAATAAGTTCAAGGGAATTAGAGTCAGATATGGTGCAACCGTCCCAAACACTACATGCATACTCCATACAAGGACAAGTAAGGGTTTTGTACAACAACGAAAACACAGACAACGAAAGGCGAGAGCGATAGGCCAAGCGCTTCAGAAGAGCCACCTTCCACCCGACTTGTCAAAGCACATGTGTAATGTGAGCTGACCAACGAAGATGTGATGAAAGAATTATGCCAAGATGTTTTGAGGATGTGACAGTTGGCACATGTTTGCCATCTAGGAAGACATCCGAGTTTGCACACGTACCATCGCTTACAACACCAGATCAATTAATTAACATGTTGGCAGACTTACAGGCATTAAATGTAGTACTCCACTCATGTGCCCAGGAGGTAACGGATTCAATGTCCTTCTGCAGCGAGCAACAGTTCAATCCCTGGCCTGTATGATGGGCTGTACACCTGGTATTATATGCCAGTGTGTCATCAGCAAACATCACAGCAGTACTTGTCCTCACCACACTGGGGAAGGAGGAGAAATAGATCAGGAAGAGAAGCGGACCAAGGACAGAACCTTGTGGAACACCAGGCGAGATCAATTTAGGAGATGACAGCACACCATCCACAGATGAAACGATAGAGCGACCACAAAGATAGGACTCAATCCATCTTAGGGAAGCACCAGTCACACCAATTGCACCACATTGGGCTGTCAGGATGGCATGGTCCACTCTGTCAAGGCCTTTGACACATCTAAGAACAGTGCGTGAACGGTGTTACCACCGTCAAGAGACTGCCAATCTTCAATGACGGAAAGCAATTGCCATGTGGTTGAACGACCAAGCAAGAAACCAAACTGAGTGTCAGGTATGACGCTGTGCTCCAGACAGAATGAAAGCAGTTGTTTCTTAACAAGCTGTTCAAACACCTTCAAAACTGAGCATAAGGGGGCAATAGGTCTATAGTTACTAGGTTCTGATTGATCACCTCTCTGCTTGTGGACAGGTTGTATTCTGGCCTCTTTCCATGGCTTCAGAAAAATGCCGGAAGAAAGGGAGATATTAAAAATGTAGCACAGAAGTGATGTAATGTAGTCTGCACACACACGCAAAATGTAGTTGGATATCTGGTCTAGACCAGATGTCTTCCACACATTTAGCTTCTGTAAGGCCTTCAGAACAGACTGTGGAGAAAGGAGAGAAATGAAACTTTCTTGGTGGAGCTGGCAAGCAAGGCAATGTCGTTAGACCAAGTGCGCTACATTGCTTGGCAAAAGCGGTGTTCAGAGCATCTGCTTTCTCTTTCAGTGAGAAACACAATGATCCATCCAAAGAGAGAGGGGCAATATATTCCCGATGTGTCCACTTCACTGCAGCTTTTAATTTTGACCACCACTGGTATGCATTGCTATTTGACGGCGTTCTACCGAATGAATTAGAGAAAGAACGGTAGAATAGGTACTCGGCTTTCCTCAGCTCCGCAATGAACCAATTACGCACTGTTTTGTATGCAGAGAGCTTAGGTGACGTTGGCGGACAACCTCTTGAATGATGAAACAGACAATCACGTAAGCGGGGTAGCTTATGAAGGAAGGGGTTGTACCAAGGCTTATTGTTACTTCTCTGACAGTGCTTTTTCAGTGGAATAAACTTATGGACACTTGACAGCAGAATATTAGACCAGTGAGACACAGCAGTATCGATGTTGTTGGCTGTTAACACAGGCGACCAATCAGTTGACTCCAAACTTGCCCAAATATCATCAAATGGAGCTTGCTGGTAGTCCCAGGTGTAATAAGTGAAAGGCTTCAGTTTAGGAGCACCGGATAGTTGGATCTGTGTGATAGTAGGGCAGTGATCGGCAACGAGTGCTGTTACATTACAACCACGGACAAGTTGAGGCTGGTTGAGAAATATCAGGTCAAGAAGAGAAGGAGAGGACAAGTTCAGGCCAAAAGTCAGTTCAGATTCAAGTTGAGTGAGATTATTCCTTAGGGCAAAGTTTTGTAGTAGCTTTCCAGCTGAGTCAGTGACTTGGCTGCTGAGCCACTGTGACAATTTTGCGTTTAGGTCTCCAAGTAGGCAAAGAGGTGTGTTTGAGTGTTTCTGGATGTGGTCAACGAATAAGTCAAGCTCAGGGAAGAATTTGTCAGCACCAGGACCAGGGGTGGGGGGGGGGGGGGTATGTGATGAGAACATTAATCTTTATATGGGAACTTAATTTAATAGTAACACAGAGAGCTTCTATTGAAACATTACGAGGGGCTTCCATCACAGATGCCGATAGGCCATTGCAGACATATACTGCAACACCCCTGCCTGGAGAATTTAAATGGTCCCGACGAAAAGGTGCTTGAAATCCAGATATTAAGTAATCCCTACTAGGTTTAGAGTTAGTTAACCACATTTCGCTCAAACAGAGTATATCAATTGTGCGATTGCAGGTGAGTATTTCCAAGTCCAAAATACGGCATGGAGCACAGACTGAATGAACATGAACGTGACAAATCCGCAGTCTCTTTGGCGCCATGGCAGCTTTCAGTTACCACGAGACTGCGAGGAGTTTGAGTTCCTCACCTTTGCTGGGGGGGGGGGGGTTACTTCCCAAGGATGGCATCTCATAAATGAAGGCCAGAAGTCATCCTGTAGGAGCTGATCGCTCTTATTTGAGGCTGCAAATAGCTTTGCTGTTTGAGTACCATATCATACATGCCTTGGTAACATGAAGCAGCCAGTTACCAAAATATCTCGACCGCAGCAGTAGTCTACAACGTCGGCAGTAGAGCAGTCCAAATCTATCCCTGAGATATGGAACGGTTCAACTTGAACAGGTTCTGCCCCTTGGAGTCCTCTCCATTTATGGTTTAATCTGCTGGAGGTTACCGCCATTTTACATACAACTTCAATAGAAAAAGTACCAATTGTCAGAATGTCTTCAAAAATTAGCTGCACATTTGCCTTGGGATCCTAAGCCTAAATTTGGAAAAAAATTGGGGTCACCGACCTTGTTTGCTGGGAACATCGGTTGTAGTTCCCATTTATGTACATACTATACAATGGAAATCTTTGAAATTTGATGACCTGCATCATGAAAACGAGGTTGGTGACCCCCACTTTTTTCATGTAAGTGGATCGGTTGTCCTAAGAAGAACTTATAAATCAAATCTGAGCAAAATTTTACAATAATGAAAATTCCTTGCCACCTGTTGCAAACTACCTTAAGGGTCTAGCTTGGTGTTACCAGAGTTTCAGATATGATAATTACTTCCACTGAACACTCGGCTTACCCGTTTTTCAGGAGCAATATGCAACTCAAAGTACTGGATGATGACCAGAAACAGTTTAGGAATAACTGGTGTTACCTGGAGAGTGCAAATCGGAAAATCCGGTAACGGACTGTGTATAAGTTGTCCTTTCATTACTACCAACTTTAAAGACATGACACTGTCTGAAAAAATGCCATGTCTGCATTTTGCCAGCAAACATCAATGCTTGGTGCACTCTTATAAACAAACAATACAAGTATCTTACAAATAAATGATAATACTTTAGAAAGTATATTTAAATAATTTCACTATAACATCCATTCTCATACTACCTCTTCACTAAACATACAATTGCAAACTACTTCCCAAACTTTGAGCTCATGATTGAGAAAACTTTACTTGAAACTTATTCTCATACTTTGGTGCAGAGTATGAAAGTATTTTTATGAAATTATGAAAGTGCAAAAATTCATTACTTTGCAGTAGACTAACCATCCATCCACAATCTTGTACATGGGATCCCAAATAAGCCACAGATAAATGCAGAACAATGTCTAAAACGCACTTCTGACATTTCACTCACAAGCACACAAATGCCCCTCCCTCCTGACACTGTAACAGTCTGGCACCCGGACGACAATGGCAGCTCTTCACTTACTATTGAGCAAAAGAACCGTGCAGTTAAGGTCAGCAGTTGTCCACTTGCAGTGTACGCTCCGTCTAGCCAATGGTGATTGAACAGCTGAGCAGCACCATTGGTATACTCAGTCACGAGACTCTCCTTCACTTGAGTGAGTTCCTCCTCAAACATCTCCTGATGCTGAGAGCAGAAGAACAGTTTGTACAACGTAATTCAGGAAAACATCTAATTTGGACATGGTTTGTATGACATCATTGACAGTGGAAAATGCATTATAAAGGAAAATCTTTGTTCTCTGATCTCGTTTGAGTGTTGATGAGCCCTACAGCTTTAAGTAATTAGTTTATCTACAACAACTAAAGGTCCATTTCAAAAGGGAGGGTTTCAAACAAGTTCTTTGAGTTTGACACTCTGGGAACACACCTTTTTCTTTTCTGCATCAAACTCCTTCTTGTCCATCAAGCTATAGAGCTGTGTAGAACAGCAAAAAAAACAGCTAATAAGGAGACACATTCAACCATAAAATTTTACTTTGGCTGAGTGATATTTGCAGCTGAATTAGGCTGTCCCCATGGATTGGTGACATTAATTTTGAAGAAACATTCACATATTATTATATAGTTGAGAAGTGCTTAGCAGTAACACAATGAATGTTTGCATCTTTAAAGGTTAGACTAAAGATCAATCTTCGACAATGTTGCGCAGACATCATGCCGCTGTGAATCGTCATTTATGTAGCGTCAGCTGTAGGATCTCTACGTGTCAGTTGTCATGACCCCGCACTCTGAAGTGTTGCACGGCTGTGGGCAGTGGATGCCTGGCAATGGTGACCTGCAGGCAGCTCTGCGTAGTTTTGGTATGTTTATGTACATTACAGATTCCACGCTGTGGGAATCAACTGCTAGAAATGCATTCAATGGAATAATCATTCAAAAAACAGCTATTTATTGCATCATGGGTATTTATACAACAATGTCAATTTCAGTCCTGAGTTGATGTATCTTTCAGTCTGTTGCAGACTTATCATGCAAGTGTTAGCACTGGCATCTCTCGTATGCACATATTCTTCTAGGTCACTTTGCTATAGTTATGCTTATCCTTTTGGCAATGAAGTGTTTGCCCTGGTGGCCACAGGGTGCACACAGTGCAATGACTTCAAATGCTAAAGGATAAGAATTATACATTTGAAATGGTTTTTATTGAATGTGATGAAGTTTGTTCATGTAATGGCATTGGTCGCAAAAAGATCTTGATGAATGAATGCAAACACCGAGACATCGACAAAACAGAATCCCATCACAATCATGGACTATATCAGTGTGAACAAACCTGTTCCCAGCAGATTGTCGATTCCCTTCTGGTGGCCAAGTATACCTGTTCCGTCAACGCTTCACAAAAGAATGCATCAAACTCAGCATGGAGTCTGACTTTGGCATGACCTGACGCATCGTGTTCTTTCTCAAGCAAACTGAAAACATGGCTTGAAAGGAATTTAGTCCAGAATAAGAGAGACAGAAATTCTGGCTGGCAGCCACTCCTTCGAGTGCTTTCCCTGCCAGATTCCTTCTCAGTTCTGGACATCTGACGCAGTGCTTTCAGCATCGTAGAAAAACCACCAATGATGTCACCATTTGTAAATTTGTTCATTCCTTGCCAAAAAAGAGGCTCGTCATTTCTGGGCTGCATCATGAATCCAAACCACTCACTCAGCATGGATGTGCACCGCAGTGGTCCAGCAAATGCCTGCTTCAGCTGACTGACGAGCTTTGGTAGTTTTAACTGTTCAAGGCCTGGATTGCAAGCCATCTCCTTCGCTCGGTAG
Organism: Nicola tetela; assembly: GCA_028565695.1. Classification (NCBI taxonomy): domain Eukaryota; kingdom Metazoa; phylum Porifera; class Calcarea; order Clathrinida; family Clathrinidae; genus Nicola; species Nicola tetela. The sequence continues at coordinate 4,070 of JAOWAW010150416.1, read as the reverse complement.
TTCTGTGCTCTCTGCCACGTTTCACACCAGCTTCTCAATGGAAGACCTTTCCGAGAGTAAGCTGAGGCAAGGTTTTCATACACTAAATACATGGTCACATCATCAACTTCCAATTCACTGTTTTCCTGTCTGGTGGCAAGGATGCTGCCAGCTGACTCCAACAGCTCCATACTTTCATCAAGTGACCCCACTCTCCATAGCACCGCTCCCAGTTCAGCTCTTAAAAACGCCATCTGAACATCACCGTCATAAGTGATATTGCTGCGCAATGTAACAGAACGGCGGTACCACCGGCATGCAGCATCCAAATCACCACACGTGCTGTAGAACCCTCTAGCCAACCACATAGCAAGGTCAGCCAGCTGACATTTTGCCAGTTCAAACTCTGAATTGAAGAGACTTTCAGCCATCGGCAGTAAATCTGAGATAAGAACATCATCTATATGAGCATGGATAATTTCTACAGTGTTAAAGATGCCCAAAAGAAGAACTGCCAGGGCAGAGCACAGCATTCCAGCACTGGAACAGCACCCTCTTCTGTGGATGCGATCAAGGATGGCACGTTGGACAAGTTGGTGAATACTCACACAACTGATACCTGGCCGGCTTTTCACAAGGCCAAGTTCTTGCAAAACCCGTAGCTGTTGGTACCAGTGCTCTCCGCCGATGGATGTGTAGAGGACGCGACAGTGGTAGGGGCATTCTTCGTAGGGGGAGATCTCTTTCAGAAGGCTAATGATGTTGTCACAAGGTATGGTGCCAGTCTGCCCGAGGAAGGAAAGACATGCAAGAAGGTTCATGCTGATACAGTCTAGCCGTGCAAGAAGAAGACTGACTGTGTCACAAATTCCTCGATTGACAGCATTCTCGCCGAGTTCTGCCTGCACCTGACAAAGTTCATTATCACAGTTGAAAACAAGAAGATCGTTGTTGTTACTGAGGTTTGTTTCAGCCAAAACACCAGCTGCCAGCTCTACAGCTAGAGGAATGTTATTCAGTCGATCCTCCAGCAGGGAATAAAGACTTGGTTGCGCAAGCAAGCTGACATCTTTCCGCTTGATGCGGCCACACTTGCTCCACAACAGCCGCATACTGTCGGAAATCCTCAGTGGCCCAACTTCAACTAGTTTTGCAGTTGGATATACCGATTTCCACATTTTACAGTTTGATGTTAGGCTGGTGAAAATGATGTGATGCTGCTGATCAGGAAATAAATGATCAACCAAATGAATGTCGATAATGTCATCCACAATTAGCAGCAAATTCTTTGTGTTTTTTGATTTGATGAACATCTTCGCAGCTTGGCTGTGGTCATATGGCCTACTACCGGTGGTGTCCTTACTCACCAGTCCTCCCATCTCACAAAGAGCCACCTCGAGCGAGTTCAGGCTTGTTGATGGCAACCAAAACTGCACCGGGCACGTTTTGCGCAAGCGCAAAGCAAGCTCGATAGCCATTGAGCTCTTTCCCACTCCTGGCTGTCCCCACAACACAACACGTGAAAACGGTGAACTGATAATGTGACTGAGAACTTCATCTAGCAGTTCATCTCTTCCAAGAAGTCCAGTTGTGGGAGAAGGAAGAGTGATCCACAAATGCTCTTCTTGCTTCTCCATTGGCTGTACCTGTTGAAGAAGCACGTTGCACTCACCAGATTGCCCACGGGACAGCTGAGCCTCCATGCGCTCAAGTAGTTCAAGTTGCTGAGTCAGGATGACCAACGCTTCGGATACATTACCCGTCAACTGAGCCAGAAGAAACTCGCCCGCACGCGACGCTTGGCCTAGGCGCTTAGCGACCAACTGATTGGATTTAGAGTGAGCAAGGGCATTGCGCAATCCGTGAGGTCCAGCCAGAGTGTCCATGGCCGAAAGCAGTTGGTTGCTAAGATTTTTCACCAAGTCTCCTCCACGTGCGCGAACCTTCTTGTTGAACTTGGCATCGCCTCGTTTGTCCGTCGCCACATCACAATTCTCCTTCAAAATAATGGCCAGTGTTTTCCGCCACGGTTCCCGATCCCCTGCCGCACATGCTGTTCGTCCAGTGAGTATGGCTCGGCGAAGGATATCATAGATTGCCTTCAAGTCGAGCGTGGTGGTTTGGTGCTCATCGCAACACCTCTCGTACGCGTCGAAGCCAAGAACTCTCTTGATGACTGGCTGCAGAGCCAGCCCGACGCTAGAAAGGAGACGGTAGGCGAAGAGAGCCATAACATCTCGGAAACTGCTCGTCATAGACGGAAGCGCAGGAGGTTCCGACGAATGCGATTGCGCGTTGTCGCAACACATTTTTTGTATGTAGTATAAGGCCGTTTCCAAACGCGAAAAACTGTTTCCAACACTTTCGTGACCGTTAGCGCCGTTCGTCGACTCGACCGACGCGAATCGCACTCCTCGAACCAAGTTTTCATGCAGTGTCTTGAGCGAACGTAGCGCGCTCAGAGCTTCCGCCGCTGAAACGGTACGCATGTGCGCTGCGTGGCTGACGCGGTGACGAAATGAAGTAACTCTGCCAAGGGCATACCTGAGGTAATCTTTGAACCTGACATTGCGTTCGTTGTCCTCATCACAGTCTCTGCTGTCGTGCAGTGTTCCATAGGACGCAAAGATGCTGAGGAATCTCACGAGAATTATCGACGACTGGTGAAAGTCAAGGTGTTGAAGCTTGTTGCCGTTATGGGACAGAAGATGGTGCGACGTCTGCCGTCCCAATACAGCAGCACAGTGCTTGGCCCAGTCCACTCCGAGAGCGTCGCGAAGGACAGCTTGGACAAGAAAGGACCACTTTGTTTCGACGGCAAGCAGGGCGCTTTGCGACAAGAAGAACAACAACTCATGGTTCTCCAGGTCTGCCTTTAAAACATCAGCAGTTCGCTGATAATTGGAGGGCGGGCTTGCAAGCCTGATCATAAAGAGTACCATTGCGAACGAGGCCTAATCGAAGACTGACTCAGTTGAAATAGCACTCTCGGTCACACGCCGCTGTTCACCGAATCATCAATCTGAACGTCAAGGGCCCAAGGCCATGGAAATCAAAGAAGGAGGGAAACGAAAAATTTTGAACTTGAACACGAACATTCGATTTCTGATGTACATGGGAGGCACGTTTGCTCGGTTTGAGGTAGTTCCACTTGCAATTTTATTTACGCAGAGGAACCTGTCGCGGTAAGAAATGCAAGTCACGATCAGCCAGTGAGAGAGGGTGACCACTAAGCGACAGAGCCGGGCTAGACGGGGTATTGCACGTGTTTGTCATCAGGGCAGGAGACCGTGAATGTCCGGAAATTCACCCCAACGGCGGGCGGCGAGAGACGTGCCGAGGGACTTTGCATGCATTTCAATATTGCAAAGCAGTTTTTTTTGTCGCCGGTTGCCAACGTCATTCCGTGCACAGCAGCTTATCTCAGGAAATTCGATCACGAAGACTATGGTTGGGAAGATACCCACCAATCCTAGCAATCAAGCAACCGAAAGATACCGGCCACGTCTGGCCCCCAAATGCCCCTCCAGTTCTCGAAGCACGCTTGATGAACAGACTTGAGGTCGAAATTCCAGAAACCCTTGCGAACGCAATTATTGTGATAAACGCAGACATTTACTTGGCACGCAAACTAATGCCGCACATCTAGCCTATTGTAAAGCTGTTACGTAGCTACGGCTGAGAGAATTTCGATATCCGACCCAGGAAGTATACATAGTGGTGAGTTTCCAATACAAGTAGTTCGTTTAACTAAACGAGCTTTGCCCAACCATCACTTCGTGAACTCGCCAACCGGTTGGCGAGTCCACAAAGCCGATGCTATTTCAATTTGATAGGTGGGAGAAATCCGCATCGGAGCGACCGACTGCGCCGAATTATATTACCGTCTAGGCGTGAATTCGATTGGCAAGGACAGGTGGAGGCTCGAGGGCTGGCTAGCTGTGGTGATCTACCTTACTGCACCGAGCGCCTAGCCGGAGGCCATTACAACGAGAACTTACCAATATTATTAATCCTCATTCTCGACCTCAAGCATGCTTCCTACCATCCAAAACTTATCACCCTCGAAATTGGCTCCCGTGGTTTCCTCT
>JAOWAW010150405.1:0-10170 GCA_028565695.1 Nicola tetela | reverse complement strand
CCCCCCCCCCCCCCCCCCCACACACACACAAGTTTCACTGCAGCTGCAATAGAAATTGAAAGATGCAACAACCCTGCAAATAGAGTCACAGTGGTGGCTATGTAAAGGTGGTGTGAGTTTAGCCAGTGGAACAACAGCAATACCAGTTTTGATGAAAACATGTTCTCGGATTAGCATGATGATTGTCAGAGGGCTTACGCATGGTACACAAGCAGCAGGAATCAGACAAAGTTGAGGAGTCAATGCTTTGTCCTTACAGGAGGTGCTGTGCACACCATTTGCTAAGTGATGGTTCAATGCAACAATTGCTATCCATGGCCTGTTGCTGCTGATCCATATTTCCGGCCTTTCCATCCCAATGAGCTTCACAAACACAATGACCATTCAGTCACTCAGAAAAATTCCAGGAGTTAATGTTCATTAGCAACCTGACAAAGCTTCGAGGATGATGCTGGAAACATGATGGATACTGAGTTGCTTTGCTTCCACCCAGCACAGCCGTGTGAAAATATTTTTTTGCCATGACTGCATCCACACTGTGTGAGAGCAAGTACTGCCCCCATTTTAGGGACTTTACCTATACTGACCTGATTACATGTGATACCAATGACATAACCAAATTTTACATCCTTAGTGCAGATAAGAATGCAGTATCTACTGCCATAGTTCATGTAAAAAGGTAATTTGCCCAACTCATTTCACCTCATTTTGGTGGCTGGATCACATGATTAAAGATGAAAAGCACATGGGTGACCATAACAACTGGCTATCTATTCACACAGACAGTGCAAAAATGCAACAGGTTGCTAACAACCAATTTTTGTACAGATGATCAATACAAACAGTTAACAAAGTGCTTCAAGTTGGCATGGGTACTGGCAGGAAGGGGAACGTACTGTAATATTGGCATGGGTGGAAGCAGTGAATGAAGGCAGGGATACCTATACTTTTATAACAGAACTTGTTGTTGTGGACAGAATAGAGTTTTCATATTGTCATTTTGTGAGTTTTTCAGGTTGAATGGGGTGTCTAACAATACGCCATCTAGATTGAAACTTTGTCTGGATGTTTCATACTATTGTAATATGGAAACAAGTCAATATTTCGTGTTAAACAGGTTGAACTATGCTGTGATGGATAACACCAAGAGTAGCTGTGAAGAGAGTGCTAACAGTGCTCATAAAGAGAGCGCCAGCAGTACACATGAGGATGTGCAAGCATTGTACGCGGCTGTTGCAACTGGTGTATCCAAGGACGAAGTTATGGTGAAGTTGAGGACCAGTCCTGACCTTGTCACCTGTCTCCAGTGGAAGAACCCTAATAATGATGTATGTATAGCCTTGACAATGATGTGGATGTTTGTGTTATGTTGATTTGTGATGTGTTAACTGAAATAGTCACTTGATGTGATTCATATAAACATGTGACACAAGAACTGAAACAATACACACACTTTACCCCCATCATGATATCAGCCGTTCATGACTCTTTTTTTGTGTATGTTAAAACTGTGAGGAAGAGAAGACAGTTGTGTTCACAAGACATTTGGTGGGAAACAAAATTGCAGCCAGATTATGCTTGTCATGACTTGAGCTAGTGTTAGAGATTGCGTCATTCTGTCATCCCACATGTTAAGTTCAGGTGGGATTGTTCATGTGTGGTCATCATGGTCAGTGCTAGAGACGTGTCATGTTGTGTCGGACATAAACTATATATTCTTTGTGTTGAGTGTGCTTTGGCTTTTTAACCAAATCCAAGTTGTTGGAACCGATGCTGCCTGGGTCTGAGTGAAGTTATAACAGTGGTGACGAGGAAAACTAGGACTGGTGTGTGCATGATGTCGGAGAGTAGCCGGTATGGTTAGAACCAGAATGGAAGGATTTGGAAGGTTGGAGGCATTCATGCCAGGTCCTGGTGCGAAGTGGTGTCAGTATCAAGAGCGGCTGGAACAACTATTTGAGGTCAACGATGTGGATGAGGCCAGCAAGAAGCAAGCGGTACTCCTCAGCATGTGTGGTAAGGATTGCTATGACCTACTGACGGATTTGGTACAACCAGCTAAACCGAAAGAGAAGTCCTATGACGAGGTTTGTAACGCTTTGAAAAATCATGTTGAGCCAAAGCCATCTGAGATCATGGAAGATACAACTTTTTCAACACCGTCAGGAAAGAGAACGAGTCGGTCAAAGACTTTGTGGCAAGGCTGCGGCGGACAGCGGCAAACTGCAACTTTGGGTCGACCTTGGACACAATGATTCGAGACCGGTTGGTGTGCAGAGTAAATAACGAGCACATTCAGAGAAGACTATTGGCGCAGGAGACACTAGACTTGTCGAAGGCACTTTCGTTGGCGCTAGCTGAGGAAGCAACGCAGGAAAATGTTAAAAATCTAAAACAGCAGGCAGGGGCAGAAAACGCTAGCCTGGTTCATGCGATAGATAACAAACGGATTGATGAGGTACGTTCTAGCGCATGCAGCACACCGACACGAGACGGGAGTCAGACCATGACCAAGACACACGGCAGCAGTTTGAGAACCAATACGCATATGTTGGAATGTTTCCGATGCGGAGGACACCATGTGGCAGACACATGTAGACATCGAAGTGCCATCAAGTGCCATCAATGTGGACAAAGAGGCCATCTTCGAAGGAAGTGTCCTAAACGGACCGGGAAGGGCAGGCAAATTCATGAAGTGCAGTATGAAGAGGATGTGGACACAGACGTTGACACAATTGTTGTCGCCAACATAGCGGATCAGGGAAACCAGACCGTGGCCCCGATAACGCAGTTGGTGGTCATAAATGGCCAGTGGGAAGTCTTAATGGAGGTTGACTCAGTGCAGGTGCTTCCATCTTGGCAGGAGACATTTATCACAGTTGGAATGAAGAGACATGGCCTCCGTTGAAGGAGACAAGGAAATGGCTACGCATGCACACAGGAGGAAAAATCAATGTCCTGGGGCAGATTGATGTTGGAATTCGGAAGGCATCCAATGAAGACTTATCAGAGGAGGTACGCGCTACACTGATTGTGGTCTCAAGTAAGGGAACAAGTCTTCTGGGTCATGATCTGATGGGACTTTTGGGACTGGTCATTCATTCGTTATCACTGGAAGTTGGGGTTCCGTCACATGCACTGCAAAAACCACAAAAGTTAGAACAGCTTCTGAGTGAGTACAGTGATGTGTTTAGTGACGAATTAGCATTATGCAAAGGGCCTGATGTATCCATCCTGGTTGATGAAAATGTCTCACCATGATTTCTTCTGACCAGGAAAGTTCCCTATGCATGGCAAGATAAGTTGCAACATGAGTTGAAACGCTTAGAAGCAGAGGATATCATTGAACTGGTGCGGCATGCCGAGTGGGCTTCACTGATTGTTCCAGTGATCAAGGAAGACGGCTCGTTAAGGATTTGTGGTGATTACAAGCAGACCGTGAACAAGGCTTGCCGTGTGGACATATATCCCTTGCCGAAAGCAGAAGGCATGTTTGCTCAGCTAGCTGGGGCTCAGAAGTTTACAAAAATAGATCTTCGCCAGGCATATGCGCAGTTGCCTCTACATGTTGACAGCCAGAGGTATACAACCATCAACACTCCCCATGGCTTGTATCAGTATAAGAGATTGCCTTTTGGGATATCTTCAGCTCCAGCCATCTTCCAAAGAAGGATTGAAACAATCTTAGCTGGACTTTCCTAAACCCTAGTACGGGTTGATGATATTCTTGTGACTGGGTTAACGGATGATGAGCATTTGGAGAATCTAGCTGAGGTTCTCAAGCGGCTCTCAAAGGCGGGGTTGCAAGCAAAGTTACCAAAGTGCAGATTTATGGAGCAAGAGGTCGTCTACAATGGACACCTAGTTGACAAGGAAGGAGTCAGGCCAACTGAAGAGAAAATGAAGGCAGTGCTGGAGGCACCAGAGCCAAAGAACACCACAGAACTGAGAAGCTATCTTGGATTGATAAATTACTATGGGCACTTCATGGCAAACTTGTCTTCCCTGTTGGCACCATTGAATGACTTGCTGAAGAAAGGAGTATCGTGGTGCCGGGGAACAATTGAACAGCGAGCCTTCCAACGATCAAAAGATGCACTTGCAACTGCCAAGGTCATGGTCCACTATGACCCCAAACTGGAAGTTGTAGTGAAAGTAGACGCTTCACCGTACGGCCTCGGGGTGGTTCTCAGCCACGTGATGCAGGACAGTAGCCAAAGACGTATTGCATTCACATCTCGTACCTTAACTTCAGCAGAGAAGAACTATTCCCAGTTGGATAAGGAGGCTCTTGCCATAATTTTTGCTGTGAGGAAGTTCCACCTCTATCTGGCTGGACGTCATTTTCGATCGGAAACGGACCACAAACTGTTGCTGGGTTTGCTAGGGGAAAGTAAGGCAGTCGCACAAATGGCTTCAGGTCGACTATTGCGTTGGTCACTTCTCCTATCTGTGTATCAGTACTGCCTTGTTTACACGCCCGGCAAGAAGAACGTGGAAGCAGATGCTTTAAGCAGGTTGCCACTTGATTCAGTTGAACAGAACACTGGAGATGTCACAGAGGCCATCGGTGAAGTGAAGATGGTTGGGAATCACCTTGACGGCACACCTGTCACAAGCAAGGACATAAAAGGATGGACTCACACTGACAGAATTTTGGGAGAAGTACTGACACGACTACGTTTGGGGTGGCCTACAGTGTCCATCAGAGCTTATGTGACCATATTGGAACCGACAGGAGGAGCTTTGGATGGATGATGGCTGTGTGATGTGGGGAAGCAGAGTTGTGGTGCCTAGTCGTGGATGCGAAGCACTTTTGGAAGAGCTTCGCACAGGACACCCAGGAGCCACACGAATGAAAGCTTTAGCCAGAAGCTATGTTTGGTGGCTGGGTCTAGACATGGACATAGAGAAGGGTGTCAAGAGCTGCACAGTGTGTCAAGCTCATTCTAGGTCTCCAAGTAAGGCCCCAATGCATCCCTGGGAGTGGCCAGTAGAGCCTTGGAGTAGAATTCATGCTGACTATGGAGGACCCTTTATGGGACAAATGTTGTTGGTTATTACAGATGCTCATTCCAAATGGATTGAGGTATACACTTCGGCAACATCTACTGCAGGTACAACCATTGGTCATTTGTTGGACGCATTCTCGCGATTTGGGATGCCACAAACATTGGTGACGGACAATGGGGCCACTTTTGCTGGTGCGGAATTTGAACGTTTTATGAAGGCCAATGGAGTTCATCACGTGAAGGTTACACCCTATCATCCAGCTTCTAATGGGTTGGCTCAAAGGTCAGTGGGGATCATTAAGCAAGGGCTCAAGAAGGAAAGTGGACCATTGCAAGAGCAGCTGGCAAGAGTCTTGTTGACTTACTGCGTGATGCCACAAGGTACAACGGGAGTCTCACCTAGTGGTTTGTTGCTTAAACAGAAAATTCGTACACAGTTAGATCTGTTGCATGCATCATGCCCTGAAAATGTGTGGGATCAACAGTGTAAATAGAAGAACAGCCATGATGGGTTATGCAAGGAGAAGGTATTCTAGCCTGAAGACTGTGTATATTTAAAGAACTTCCCAAGTCACAGGCCTCCATGGATACCTGCAGTGGTGGTCGAGAAGAGTGGCCCACAAACGTATCTCTGTAACTCGACAGAAGGGGTCAAATGTTGATGACATGTGGATGACATACGCCCACAGTTGGCAGCAGATGAACAGCTTCAAACAAAGAGGGAACTGCTGAAAACGCAGGATACAACCCAGGAGGCTGAAGAGGATGAGAACTTGGAAGGGAGATGGGAGTCAGCGACCTCGGACAGTGAGGCTACCACAGACGGGGGAGATGAAGTGACTTCAAGAAGGGATGGAAGCCAGCAACCTCAGACAGGGGAACTGCAGAGACCAGACGAGGGAGATGAGGAATTGCGGAGACCAGACAAGGGAGATGAGGTGACTTCAAGGGATGGAAGCCAGTGACCTTAGACGATTGAGCAGCGGAGATCAACGCGAGTACGCAGGTGACCAGAATGGTTGGATTTGTGAACATAACAACATAACAGTCGATAGTTGGATATTCCTGTATAAGGGGAAAGGGATGTCATGACTTGAGCTAGTGCTAGATATTGCATCATTCTATCATCCCACATGTTAAGTTCAGGTGGGATTGTTCATGTGTAGTCATCATGGTCAGTGCTAGAGATGCGTCATGTTGTGTCGGACATAGACTACATATTCTTTGTGTGTTGAGTGTGCTTTGGCTTTTTAACCAAATCCAAGTTGTTGGAACTGATGCCGCGTGGGTCTGAGTGAAGTTATAGCAATGCTAGGCTGTGATGATGATGATGATGACGTCTCAAAAGATTACATGGAAGCGTTTAGTAAATAACAGAAGCACTGTCAGAGCTCTTAGAAATGACAAATACATAAAGTGTTTGATCAATACAAACAACTATCGAACACACACATACGTAGAACTGACTTATCATTTATTTTTTCCTGTGTGGTTATGATAACCTAGGCTTCTTTCACTTTGAAGTCCACATACATGTGCCTTGTAAAAATATTTGCAGCCTCTCAACTTTTCTCTCATTGGACATGTTTCTAAACCTTTCATCGTAAATAGCTGTAACATGTTTGTAGAGTTTCATGTCAGTTAAAGTCCCCATTATTATACATTGCCTGAACAAACAATCTTGCACTGCATTTAGTCCCCTGGTATAAAATCAGATTACTTGACTTGCTTGTCTCAGAACTGCTTTCTGTGACTAAAACTGAATTGCTGATAATTTTTGTTGATAGCTGTCAGTCTAAATATATAGTTATGATGAGTAGAGTTAGCTGATTGCAATATTCACCAGGTATAATGTTATTGGTATGAAAAGTAGATCTACTGATGAAAGAGCCTAAAAAAAATATTCTCAAAAATGAGAAAATATTTAGCCTGATATTCTTAATTTCATAACATAATATAAATAAAAGCTACCAGGTATTGCGGTAGCCATTGATCATACTTGGTTACTTTCTTGGTAGACCTTGAGTGTTATACGTTTAATACTTATTGATAGAACTATTAGGGTGACCTGTATTGTTAACACTGAAACCATTCACCAGTTATGGCTGTCTGTTAAGCAACATTCTGTGTTTCATTAAGGTGTTTTTCTATCCTTCACATTGGTGATGTGTCTTATACTCTTTTATTGTTGAGGTATATAGGCAAACATACAAGTCCTTTCAATGAGGTGTTTGGATGACATGCAAGTCTTTTTAACAGCAATGCATTTAAACTGACATGCACTGAAGTGGTGTCTCAAGTCAATTGTTGACTTGTTTTCAGGAAAATGTTGGAGGAGTGCTTCACTGTTCAGCTTACTATGGCCGTGCCAGTCTTCTTGACCAGATTCTCACATGTTTTCCAGCCATTCTGGATCAACAAACTACGGTAATACTGTAATGGCTGAGAATACATCTATGTTAGTCATGGAGAAGTGATTGTTAAGTTGTTCAAAAGTGAAGTGGCACAGGTTCGTGTCAGTGTAATAGTTGTAGTCAGGGAGTGTATTTATTTTTGTCAGTGGTATATGTATAGTTGTGTAGTGTATAATTTTATGCTTGTGTCGGTGTACAGGTATACTGTATTCCTCCATGTATAAGCCTACCCGTGCATTAGCCCCGTTGTGTATAGGCCTGTGTCAACGCTGCAGTCCTGCACGTCCGTGTATAGGCCCACCCATGTATCTTGTATTGGTGTACCTGTGTTTATGTCCACCTGAAAATTCATGACAGCACCTAAACATATGCACTTTGTGTGAAAACTCCTTTTTGTGTGTGTGGAAAGTTCACAAACTAATCTTTTTCATGAGAAAAATTCCGTCTTTGACTCATTGACTCCAAGGGATGGGGATGAAGATTCTCAATTTTGATGGGCTGGTATTGTGCTCCTTTCAAACCCACTCATGTATGGCCAGATACATGGGTTTTTGAAGTGAATATAAGCCCAGGGCTTATACATCGAAGAATACAGTAGTGATATAGATATAAGTTTCAGTGTACAAGTATGCTGAAGCAGTGTATACATTTGTGTCAGTGTATAGGTATATTTATGTCCTGTCTATTTCTCAGTATACAGGTGTAGTGATGTATTGTATAATTTGTATACGTTGTGTTTTTTGTGTGCCTAGCCATAGATGTCTACCGTATGCTTGTTTCGGTGTTTAAGTACAGTCTTGCACTGTATATGTTTGTCTCAGTACAAATTGTAGGTATAGTGATGTCCATGTACTATATATGTTTGTATCAGTGTGTAGATATAAGCATGCTGTGTATTCATTGTGCCAGGGTATAGGCATAGTTATGTTGTGCATATATTTAGCCCCTGTAGTAGGCCAAGCAGCCATAGTGGGCCTTGGCCTTATACTATATGGACAATTGGAGCATGGATCAAGGTCGCGCTGTGCTAGGAAAAAGTAAATGATATGTGTCCTAAATGATATGTGTGCATGTGTTTGAAACCTTTTGTTTAGGCTGTACTCCCACTGGACGTATTGGATAAAAATGTGATGTGATGAACAGAGTTTGATCATGGAGTTCTGCTTAAACTGATGCCACAATTGTCAGATGCTAAATAATTATTACCATTACTACACCCAACCTCAGAGTTGTTCTCAATAAATTTGGGATAATGGCCAAACAAGAGCACTCATTTTCTGGCTCATCTGCGGATTTGCTGACCCCGATGGGCGAAGCAGCTGGATGACAGCTGCTCTGGTTGTTTCACCAATGGCTTCCCTAACTTAAGTAGGGGTGCTTCAAAAGATGACTTCTATGCCATTGGCAAACTCTGCTATTTTAACTTGTAAACCAGACCAAAACAACACTCATTAATGATATTTGGTGTTTGCTGGAAGCCATGGGCAGGCGATAAATGACTGTAAATGGTTAAAATAACTTTTCCCAATGAAAAATGAGGAGGTATAGAGCTGAAGTAATTCATTTGAAAACCTTTGGAAAAGAGTTCTGATTGTGGCACTTTTGTGTTCTCACTGCCCTTGCTGATCTGAGGCCTTCCTATTCTACTATAAAAAAGAGGGTCCAAATAGCCCTGCCCCTGAACATTGTGGGATTCATTTCTCTTGCTGCCAGAGAAATTTTGGCAAGGGCAGTGAGCTCCAATATTTTGAGAGATAGACAAACAAGTTGCAATCAAAACTGTATGGTGTGCATAGTAAGTGTGATGTATAGTAAAATACCAGTGTGGTGTATGTGCAGCAGCAGCGCTAGCACTGTGCAGCTAGCTGTGACAGCACATGCATATGGCAGCATACCCATGCTTGCAGGCTGGCTGCATGATGTACTGTGCTGGCCAGGCCTTTCCGCATAGTGGTACAAAATGATGCGTGTATATGAAACTAAACTCATGTAACTATGCCTGTGTGTATCACATGGCCACCATATGGGTTTTTGGTAGGGAGCCCCAGGTTAAATCACTGGAGCTGATGGTTGAGCTGGGAGGCCTGGATGCTTCTCCAATCGACCATATGCTATGAAAGATGCCATTTTGAAAGTGGTTATATGAATGCCAGGCAACCACATGTACAGTGCGTATACTGCAGTGCGTACAAAGATCAACTTTGCTGCAACAGTTATTATTCTTGAGCAGCTTCTATCTCACCTGCTCATTGTCAGCAAGTCGCTTGCTAGCCACTTTCTCCTTCATTCAGAAGGCTCATAGTGTATTTTACCACAGTGAGTTGGCTAGTTCTCTTCTCTTTCTCCAGTGTTTTGCTCCATGATGGCCGATTATGGCCTTGCCTGTCACCAGGAGGAAGGATGGACATTGTCTTTGGTAGATGCTCCGCTGCTAAGTCATCAGCAGTTAGTTAGGTGTTGGATTAAGGATGTGTCTGTTGTGCATAGTCGGAAGACCTGCAGGCACAGTAAAATCCAAAAGTCATGGCTATAAAATGTTTGGAGATGAATGTGTACACACAGTTTGGATAAGCTGTCAGCCTGATGAGGGTTGTGTTGTTTGAGCTTGTGTCTGCAAAGGTGAAGAAGTCAATGGAGAAGGAAATGTATGTTGGTTATCTTTGGTTGGATTCTTGTAGTGGCAATATGCTGTGGAGTTACTGATGATGTAAGAGTGGGAATGGAGGGTACTGTAAACATGTCTG
>JAOWAW010150404.1:6397-20875 GCA_028565695.1 Nicola tetela | reverse complement strand
AATTGGGAATTTCCCTACGCGAGCCATCGCTCGTCGCGCATCGCGTCGCAAAATTGATATTGTGAATCGGCCTTTAGGCTATAGGAGCCCGAGGCCTTCGCTTCATGACGGAGGCCTATATGGCCTTAACGGTGTTTGGGAACGAGGTTCAAACACTTATCGCCATAGTGTCAGAAATGGCGTCCGGATCCAGAAAGAAGGACGAGCCAAACCCGTTTTCGTTCAAAAACTTTGTGCGACAAAAAGGGGACGACGATTTATTTGGCTCAGATGAAGAGCCATTTCCAGAGGCAACTACACAGACCGTCTCTAGCTCTGTCTCACGGCCTTCAGCGGCTGGGAAGAAGAGAGGAACCAAACCGAAGACTGCAGCCACTCTTGAGCTGCCATTCGACGACGTGGAACCTTTGGTTTTGGGAGAGGAAAGTAGCATTGCTACAACGGCTGGTTAGTATGATCATATCGCAGTACGTGAAATGGTCCTTACCAGTTACGTAATATGATGGCTTTATCATTATGGCAGACGTCGGCGTTCCGTTTCTTAGTACACCGTCTGACCAACCAACTGCTACACCGCCAATCAAGCCAGCCAAGAGTAAACCTAGCAAACAGAAAGAAGATAACCCGTTCTCCTTTAAGGCATTCGTCAAGAGAGATCCTTCTGTTTCTTCTGCTCCAAAGGTGACTCGAAACTGGTAGATTTCTGTTTTAATACTTCTTTTGAAAGTCACGCAATTTATATTTCACGTCTCCTGTTGCTAACTTTAGACGAATGTGTTGGATGACCCCGGTGACTTATCGCAACGTGAAGCAGAGCCAGCACTCCCTGCTACTTTGCTATTACGACCTTCGGAGTCAGTAGGTAGCGAATCATCGTCAGATTCAGATGAACAGATTGATGACAAGTCGTTGACGCTGAATCGACATCATCCAGCAGCAGCGCCGACGCTCCAGGGCAGCACACAAAGTGGCGCGGAGAAGTCTCTTCGCGCCCAGCTGTCAAAGGTGTGTCAAGAGCGTAACACGCACAGTAGTTCCCCATGACGGATACTAAATACTGGGTGATAAAGCGGTGAAGGCTATTAACAGAGCTTGGAAAGCCAAAGATAATGAAAAGCTAAAAAAAAAAAACAGAATTGTGTTGAATGATTCAAATGAATGGCACTCCAGATCTTCTCCTTGAGATTTACAAACGACAGGCCTCCACTTAAATATTTTCAAAAAAAAGTGTTTTGATTGATTTCGACCTTCAGGGCATTGTAACCAAATAGCAACCCATGTAGCTTTTCTGAAAGGTGTTTGAAAAAACATTGTAAAATTTCATTTTAGTGGCCATTAAATTTCACAGTTTGCAGTATGAGAATTCCTTAAAATATAGTGATATACACGTAAGCTTACTTGTTTCTGGGGGAGGGGGGGGGGGGATGCTGCACATACCATCACAAAGAAACCGAGCGATCTCCATACGAAAAGATTGAGGTTTTTTGGTGGAAATTCTGCTTTCGTTGGGATCAAAAGCACCCCACACTTATTGACTTAAATTTTACAATTTTAACATTTTGTCCCGAATTGTTAAGGTGTTACATTGTATTATGATGAATATCCATGGATATGCATGTGATATGCGATCCCCAGAACCATGAAATAAGTACCCATTATTACCTGAGGCCGAGGAAATACCGGCCTATATTTGCCCAAGCCTACATATTGACCGAGGTCCAGCTGAGGTCAATATGGCAAGGAAAATATTTGGCTGGTATTTTCAAGGCTAAGGGTAATAAGGAGCTTATCCCAGTAGATTAGCCAAAAGACCATCTCAGAGCCCTTTCTCACTAATTTTCGAAGAGCTCATCACCAAAAGAAAGCACGCAGTAACCATGTGACGCAGGTTGCAAGTGCTCTAGGGTCGCTTGTTGCTGGCTCTTGGCAAGCAGCCCCAAGTGGCGCAGTTGTTAGGAGCACGGCTTTTGCTCAAGTGGTCTCGGTTTGAGCCTTCTCCTCGACTGCATTTTTTTCTTCACTGATTTTCCGTTCCATTTCTTTCCTTTCCTTCAAAGTCTTCTCTTTTGTTCAAAGTTGACAAAGTGTAGCAGAGTACTGCTGAACTCTACTCGTACTTTCGTTCTGATTTCTAATAAAAGGTTGTGATAATAAAAACTTAACGTGTAATAATGACATTATTTCATGCTTAAAAGTATGAAATATTGTGCCATATTTCTGGTTGTGACTTGTACATGAAAGATGGGAAATTGGGCATTATTGACTGGTGGATCTGGGATAAGTATGTATTATTCCCCGAGGCTGAGTCAATACTGGTGAATATTGACCAAGCTCGAATATTGACTGAGGCGAAGCTGAGGTCAATATAGCAAGGACAATATCCAGGCTGGTATTGACAAGGCTGAGGGTAATAATAGCGTTATCCCAGTAGATCAGTTAAAGGCTGTCTCAGAGCCCTTTCTCACTTGTTTATGAAAAGCCCACCACCAAAAGAAAGCGCACGGCAACCGTACAATGCAGACAATAATTGCTTTAGAGTCTGTTGTAACTGGTTGTCCAGTATTTCTGTGGCTGAGGGTCATAAGAGAGGCTAGTCCCAATAGATTAGCTAAGTGGTCACCCCAGAGCCCTTTCTTGCTCGTTTTCAAATAGCTCGATACCAAAAGAAAGCACACGGCAACTGTGCGACACAGGTTGTAAGTGCTCTAGAATCGCTTGTCACTGGCTCTTGGCAAGCAGTCCCAAGTGGCACAGTTGTTAGGAGCACAGCTTTCACTTGAGCAGTCTTGGTCTGACCCCTCTCCTCAACTGCATGTTCACTGATTTTCCTTCTGTTTCTTTCCTTTTGTTCAAAGTCTTCTCTTTCATTTGAAGTTGACAAAGTATAACAGAGTACTGTTGAACTCTACTCGTACTTTGGTTCTGATTTCTAAAAAAAAAAACTGGTGAATAATCCTCATATTGACCTCTTAAAGAAGTCAATAACATGTCATATATTGACCTCTTGTGGAATACATGAGAGCAAATGGGACTTGGGCATTATTGACATATGGCTCTGAGATAATGAAATATTAAATGTTGTTAAACTGGCTGGTTAGCAATTCACACTGGACTCAGGCTGGGGAGAATAAGGCAGGGAGGTTAGCCTAGAGGACAGGCCATGGATTGCAGTACTTTGCTTATTTCATTACAAGAAGACTCATGTGCGGAAGTTGAATGTTATAACTGCCGGCCTCATAGCAAGTTTATCACAATTCTGGTTGCATTGGCCCTAGTCTCAGAACAGTCCTCACTGGTTGTGTGCCCTGCATGCTTCTGGTTGGTAGGATCATAGTTGACTCCAATGGGGTTTGGCTTATGTGGCATGTGAAGAAAATCACATGGTCATTCACACCATGCACGTACACACACACACACACACACACACACACACACACACACACACATACATGCATGCGTACAATGCATATGCAGGCCTCAGCATATACATGCTGTTGTGAAAGTCTGAATTGACAGGGTGTTTTGGTGTGCAACAGATACTGTATTTCTGCAAATAAAAGACTGGCTCCTATTTTTTCAAACCCTCTGGCCTCTGGTCTTCTATTTGAACATGGCCTTTTATTTGAGCATGGTCTTTTTATTTTTTTCACAACCTTCACATCACAGGCATGACTGTGTTTAAAGAACTTGATGTAAAGCAATAGGAACAAAAAAGAATCCAAAGAGTCAAAGCAATAAAAAAAAGAGTCAAAAGCAACTGTTATCATGATGAATCAGATGAGTTCGCATCAGAGGACAGGTCCTCAGTTTTGCTGCTAGAGTCCATTGTGTTGTGACCTTCTACTTCTGGTGCAGAAGTAGCATCCACACGTTATACGCATGTACGTCAAATAGTAGACGCCATCTACTATTCGAGCATGGTTCTTTATTTTTTCAACTCACCTTCGCCCCAGTCTTCTACTCGAGCGTGGTCTTTTATTCAAACACAGTCTTTTATTTGCGGAAACATGGTAAGCACTCAGCATTTTTTAGTTGGTTATATCTGATCTTGTCATTTACCCATTGAGTGCTACTGAATGCTATTGAATATGATGTATACTTAAACATCATTTAGCACTGAGCAAGTTAATGAGTTCATCTAACCTTTTATTAATGATTACCATGGTTACATCTGTTGTTACCATGGTTACATCTTATAGTTGGAATGTTTTCAAGACGGTGCATGCCTATAGCTTATCTTGAAAATGAATCGTGAAATGGCCCAAGACAAGCTCCTAGAAAGAGGATAACTTAGCACAAAGATTATGATAAGCTTTAGAGTCAATAGCCCTGCTCTGAAAGGGTAACTGTGCTATAACATTGTGTATTAATGGTTTCTTCACCCATATGGTGGTGCTTTCCTTAGACCTGTTTTTTACATCTGCAGTGATGGTGATATGTTCACTTTTTCTCCAGGCTCAGGAGGAAAATGCCCAACTTCGCAATCAACTCCAGCAAGCACAGCAGGCCTTTGAAGAAGAAAAGAAACGGTAGAATTGGCCATTCTTTGGCTTCTAGGTTTCCTGTATTGATGTGCCACTTATGCAGGCATGCCAACTTGTGACTAAACTGAGCAATCATACAAGCATTCTTTAAGATCTCTTTGGGGCTTTGTATGTGTTTCCATCTGCAAACAGCCAGTCGCTGTTACCGTTGTGGAGTTTTGACTGAGCTAGGTGGTGGTACTGCAGGTTCAAGTCAGGGTTTCCATGGTTTCACCATCTTTCTTCTCAATTGCACAAGTTTCTTTTTGGTGCTGAAATGATTCAGAATTTTTGCAAATGATTAATCTTTTGTATTTCCAAACGATTAATCTAATGAATCTGCTTTCCCATGCAGATCCCATCACTGAAAGTCACTAATACCACAGAATGTTGCATGTTTAACTTTTGCCAAGCCAATGGTGCATCTTGAGCAAATAACAGTAGGTCACCTGCAACATTGCAAGCATGTGCAAAGCTCAATTGTTTTGCTTTGTGATTTAATTTAGTGAATCCGTGACCGCAAAAGGCAAAACAGCACAGTAGTATGAGCAGTGCACGCCCACTGAACATCAGGGAACATGCTCAAGTAAAGACAAATACTACCACTAAAGTGCATGTACAAGGGATCAAGGTGTGCAGCACCATTACCGCAGACAGTCCAGCGCTGTGTGCCAAGAATAGAATGTTGCAGCTTGCCCTTTGCTCAGCGTTATGCTGGTAGTAGTACTCTCCATCTGGTGTGAGAGAGTGAGAAGTGCCTACATGCCTTGACCGATTAATCGTCTCAGAAATAAGAATTGGTTAATCACTCTCTGATTAATTGATTAATTGGAAGAATCGTTTCAGCACTATTTCTTTTTATACTTTTAAATGGGAATAGTAAAATGGAATACTCTAGGAGAATTTTTGCCATTTCTACCAGTTTAAGTTGTGTTTTCATCAGCAGCAGAGATTATCAATAGCAACATTCCTCTCTCTCACTCCCTTTCTCTCTCCCACTCCCACTCTCTCTCTCTCCCTCTCCCTCTCCCTCTTTCCCTCCCTCCCTCTCTCTCTCTCCCTCCCTCCCTCTCTCTCTCTCTCACACACACACATACTTGTAAGCTTTGCATTTAGGTTTGAATAGAAAGTTGGTAATTAATTACTGTTGTCCTTGAACTGCAGCTGTGCAAAACTGCGGAAAAAATTGGAGACACAGCAGAAGAAAGAGGCAGAAGAGACAGCTGCCCTAGAGAACATGATGCATATGGTGGAGAAGAACTTAGAACAGACAACAGTGAGTTTATTTCTCGTGTGTACATGTATGTGGTGCATTAGCCATTAGGGGTAATGCAGATTAGCAGCTTGGGGGACAGCTGCCATACTATCTCACGTGTAATTATCACTACCGAGATGTTACGGTGTCTTGCCAGTCCACACAGCACATGGTTCTGTGAAATGCTGGTTTCCATACAGACCTTAAAGGCATGCGCTTCCTTTCTTGCCATGTTGATGCACTATACATATGCTCTCTGTTCTTTGGCTTGTGCTTTGCATGCCTTGTGTTGTGTAATCAGCTTCAACTCGCCCACCTTCATACCCTTTATTCACCTGCCTTCACACCCTTTACTCACCTGCCTTCCCACCCTTTATTCACCAGCCTTCCCACCCTTTACTCACCCGCTTTCCCACCCTTTACTCACTCGCCTTCCCACCCTTTACTCTCCTGCCTTCCCACCCTTTATCCACCCACCTTCCCACCCTTTACTCAGCTGTCTTTTGTTTCTTTTTCTCGTGTTTTGCTTTACCACATATAAGTTGGCTCCATTCTCCTGTATCAGTTGTTAAAAACAAATAAAATTCTGGCATATCAAATAAATGTGGTGCTGGACTTGCTCAATACTTTTCCTTGCAACTGGCAAAGCCCCACGGGCTACATACGGACTCAGATCTGGCGCATTGTCCTATGCTCATCGGAGGCAGTTACGGACACACATCTGCTCAAGTTCCTGTTGCATAATGTCCTATTCCCTTCGAGGTGATAGCCTGGTTATCTTGGCCTTCCCTCTAAGGTGGTTACGGACGCACGCCTTGTTTGCTAACAGTCATCTTAAACTGCCAGTTGCACATGTTGAGCACTACGGAGAATCCAAGCCTGTCTTGTGTGCGAGTGAAGATGTTAATGTACATATACAAGTGTGATAAAAAAAAATTGTCTGTAACGACTATGTCCAGAATAGCAACTGAATGATCTGCAACAGTCTAGTATATCGAAGGCATGAATCAAATGCATTAGCAACACCAGTGGCCAGCACTACCAATGTACCGGTGTATTCAATGTAGACATGTGTGTTTACATGCATGTATGTGTGTGTATTTTGCCTAGGAGCTCGTTGTAGACATAGATTTAACTTGTTCCTGTATTGCTCTGTCATACAATCTCAGTTGCCACATTTACTGGCATTTTACTTGGCAACTGTCTGTAAATTTCTGTGGTAGCCAAAATACAGGCATGCCCATATTTTTTTGTTGGACCCCTTTCCCCTAGAAACAGAGAAAGCATGAAATAACGTAAAACAAGGGCTTCTTCTACTCTTTTCCAAGATTGGATGGACAAATGACTTACTGACTTGAAAGATACTGAGGGCACTACTCTCTATACAGTGCTACAGTAACTGGTTTCTATTGCTGGCTCAGTGTTGCTCAGTCACTAACTTAAGTATGGCTTTTCTTGCTGGATGCACTCTTTGGACTGACAAGTTTGCAAAGTAGTTTGCTGCATTCTGGCAGTTCTGTCTAGGAGGAGCCTTAGTCATTGTCCCACAGTATGCCTCAATATAATGCAGCCTTGCTCCCTGCACCCTAGCCTGTTGTGCTCCCCAGCACTTAGTCTGCACTCAGCGCCTACCCAGACATCACCGTGCTAACTGTGAACTATTCACCAGTCATGTTGTGATGTTTGAAAGGACAACCAAGTTGCACAAGCGTACAAGCACACATGCTACACGGCTGCATGCCAGATCCACGGTACTACTACATGTACTTCTAAGCCCTGCACTTGTTATGGGACCTAATCAAGACAGGATGGTCTCTAGAGAAGTGACAATGGGTCCATGGGCTGTACAAAAAGGTTTAGCAAGGTAAAATTATATAGTATTAAGTCATTAATAGGCATGCAAGTTGCTGGTAATTTGTGCTGGTGAAGGTAGTCATCATGGTAGTAAGGTAGGCAAAACAGCTGGAAGGAAGAATAAAGAATGAGAAAGGTATTGAAAAAATGGGGGAAAGAGGTAAAGGGGGTAATAGTACTTCTAAGTAGCTGGAATTAACAGAAAAGCACAGTAAGAGAATGTTATCACATCTGGCACTAGGTCTATCTGGGCTGTGAGGAAAAGGGGAGAAAAAGAGATCGGACAGGAGGGCGAAATAGAAACCAAAGCCAACCAAAACTGGAAGTGTTCGTATGTATCAATATGTTCAGAGGCCAGATGAAGTTCTGCAAGCAAAACTGCTTTAAGTCTTCCAGATCCTATCTAACAGTGCTTCAGGCATAACTCATATTGCACATTTGTGATCCATGCCTTGCTGAAGATCCAACGAAGTCCTGTAAAAGGGAGCTAATACGTTGTTCTCTACATGGCTAACCAAGACAGTTACCCGTCAGCAGGATCAAGCCTAGGCCAAGAGTCTGTGCGAATTTGTCTTCATGTCAACAAAGCAGTGTGACATTGTGTGTATGCACGTATGGTATACCAGCACTATGTAGTTAAAGGATGTTTTTCTCTTCCTTTATTGACACTGTGCTTACAGCTGTTTGTTGTTTGTGATGTTTAGCAACGTGCGATAAAGGCGGAGAACACTATTCAACAACTCAAACAGGAACTTTCTGCTGCTCAGGTAGTGAATAGGGATTGATGTTTCCCCACTATTCCTTTCCTCGGTTTGGTCTTATTTTGTATGTTGAAATCCTGGCTGTAAATGTCCTTGTGTGTGTGTGCATATGTGGAAGACAAATTCTTGTCTCGGGGGTGTATATGTTCTTTGTCTGATAGACTGTGCTTGTCTTTCAGGCTCCTCAGTTTCAGCAGGTTCATGAAGCACATGACCAACAGTTGTTTGCAATACGTGATAAAGCCCAGCGGGCCTCAAGTCAACTTTTGACAGCGGCTGGAAATGCAGACAAGTCTATTAAGTAAGTTTGCTGTCAGTAACAGGCGTGTTTACCAGCTTTTACTGCAACTGAAGTCTGCAGGCTTATCCACACCAGCTGTCTTTGAGTAACTGCTCAACTGCCTACTCTGCTAGTTCATAACTTAGCACTTGATGACAGATGGTAAAGTGATGTTTATTTTCATGTTTCTAGTTGGCTTGCTATTCTTAGGTGGCATTGACTTGTGTTGCTGTTCTTGGAAAATGGTGTTTGTTGGATATGTAGGTGAGAGGTTTACATTGTGGCCAACTCAAAGAATGATTTCGGTAGTATCTTCTTTTTGGTCAGCTCCTCCAAGCCATTACTCATCTGCAGATAGATAGACAGTTGTTGTTTTTTGATGA
Source organism: Nicola tetela (assembly GCA_028565695.1). Lineage (NCBI taxonomy): Eukaryota > Metazoa > Porifera > Calcarea > Clathrinida > Clathrinidae > Nicola > Nicola tetela. The sequence goes on along the minus strand of JAOWAW010150404.1, from coordinate 11,819 downwards.
ACAATTTTGTTAAGGGCTGGCTGTTGTGCTGTTGGTAAGGTCATGTAAGTCTATCACATCACTGATTTGTAGCTGACTGTTCAAAAGTTAGTTTTTTTTTCATTAAGTTAATTCAGCCAAAGAACTACTCTCTCTGCAGAGAGCTTCTGTCAGGAATTGATACTCTGAAGCTGGTGGCTGATCTACTTGCTTCTATTGACCGGTTTTCTGAAGCGAAGCACCAACCAAGCTAGCCCCGCCAGGCACAAGCTTTATTTACGAAATCAAAGTTTTCATATTTAATATTGGAAATTTGTAGTCAAAATTCTTCTGGTTTATCATCAAACTTTTTATAATAATAATAATAATAATTTTTTTACCTGACCAAGTGATGTGTGTTGTGCATGCATACTGGTACTGGCCATCACACTTGTTCGGTCAAAATACCTGCATCTTTTGAAAGGCTGTTTATATAACTATCATTTCACATTTGGTTGTTGAATACGTTCACAATCTTGCCTGCACATGTCACGTTTTCAGGTGGCTGGTGCTAGTTGCTCATTTTTATTCTCCTGTTGAGACTGTGACATTTGACCTTCTGAATTCTTGGTTTTAAGTATCTGCCACCTACAGTGTCAACTTTGAAGCTCTTTTGATATTGTCTATGTGGTTTCTTCATGTAGAATAGAAAGAAGTTGGTGTGTTGTTGGAGAGAGAAACCAGCATCAAGGGCATAAATACATCTTTCATTAGGTTATCACCGCATCAGTGGCAAAATATGTCACACATCTAACATTGCCTCCCTTCATCCAGGCCTGAATAATAGCATCAGTTAGTTACATGAAGAGGAATTCCCAGCACTCCACTCACAAGAAATTTTTTTTCATGAGACATTTTGCTAGACGTGCCTCTGACTTCATCAGTCATAAAATAGGCACAAGAGTATGGAAGACTGGGATGGTGAACTGTGCTATCATGTTATATAGGTGTGAATGCATGCTCCCACTGTGACAATCCGCACAAAATGAGTGTGACAACGCGTTTCTGCGGCTGTTTCTACGAAACGTGAGTTTCTTGTGACTGGCCGTTTCATGTTATGACTATCCCGTCGGGATCTCTCAAACAGTGCTCAAAATTGCTGTATTCCTGGACACTTGTTCTAGGCATTCTTAAATTTTGAACTTTTGAAAAGACTGTTGGAACATTTATCACTTGCGGAAGTTTCCAGGGTTACATGCACTAGCCAGATAACAACCACAGTGCAGTTCTAAAGTAGATTTACGTAGATCCACCCGGCCACTGATATTATACGCTACGCACTAGCCAACTACGTACAGTGGTACGGGTGCATTAGCTCGGACATCAGTTCGCGATCGTGACCGCCTCAAAGCGGATGCCATAGGCATAGTGGTATACGTACGCGTACGCAACTATTGTTGTCATGGAACGATCGTTATGACAACGGACCGGGAAAACGCCGTCTAGCTTGGCATATCGCTGGCGCACAGAACAACATGTAGAGCGCTCTCGATCGATATCGACCGGTCGAGCTCAAATCAGTCCCTAGCTAGAATAGCTCGGACTAGAGCTTCTTCACCCGCTATAGTAAAAGCTAGTTAGTTGACTAGCAAAAGGAGTTCTTTACTTTTCAATCGCCGAATATGCGTTGCCCTTCACCAGTTTTATCGGAGGAATAAACTGCAGACATGTCTGCGGTAGGTGGGGATGAAAATGTGGCAGAGGAGCAGCCGGATGAGCCAAGTGCCCAAAACCACGGAGAGGAGGAGGAGGAGGCGATGGAAGGTGGAGCCGGAAACGAGTTGCATCTGGAACAAAACAACGACGGAGGATATGGAGAATCTGCGGCAGAAGACGGTCGAGACGCGGAGGAGGGAGAGGAGGAGGGGGAGGAGGTGGAGGGGGAAGAGGAAGAGGAGAGGAAAGAAGCAGCAGCGTCGCCTAGCAGTTAGTAGATCATTTGCGAATATGTGTTATCACTGATCGTTTCGTTTTCATGGCCCAAACCGTTGAAAACTGGAAACTGGCAAACGAATCTTGCATGAGAAATGTGCCATGTACCTGAACACCGTTAGTTTTAAGAGAGATATTTAGCTGCTTTACAGATAAACAAAAAAAAACTGGTTTACAGATAAACATAAAAAGAACTGGTTAATGAAGAAGTGAATACGTCGGTCGTTACATAATATGAGGGCCTCTAGCGAGTCACGACTCCCTTTCATTGTCTGATCACGTGACTCCCAAAAAGGCGGTACTACAGACGCCGAGAGAAGTGTAGTGTATAATGTAAATTATATAATTTGCGCAAGCGTCAACACATAAATAGTCAGGGTGCAGTACTGGTATGTATCATTCTGAATAGCACAGACCAGAATACTATTAAACCTAAAAATCACAACCCTAATAGTTACCGTAAATGTACAAAATTTCCGTGCGCAAAAGTTCAGCAAAATGCGCTTTTTGACATGTCGGCAGCGATTAATTTTCGGCACGGGTGTGAGGTCAGTATGGCCAAAGTTGAAGTCCAATTAAGGCGATGAAGCTCTTTGAAAGAGGTGACAAATTCACAGAAAGCAATCCTAGTGGTGTGCTTTGCTGCTGCAATGCCCATACTGTTCTCTCCCTTCTGGCTACTTCATAGGGATCTGTGTGCTTATGTTGTGTGCACACATGCACTATGTCATTAGTGTGTTGTGTACTGTACATGCACAGGTAGCCTGTGCAAAGATTGTGAAGGCAACAAATCTTCGGTGGCAATTAAATTTAATCATTTGGTGCTGTGCTGAATATAGCTGAAATTGTGTGCGTTTACAGTATGTACTTATATAATGTGTAATTTTGGATGTACAGGTGTAACCGGTGATGTATGTATATGTGTGAATGCATGGATGGCACTATGCACATGCATGCATCGTAATTATTAATTAATTATGTATTAATATACATAATTCCATACATAAATACACTCTCTATGCATGAGTGGGCCAAACAGACAGACTGAAGAAAGGGTAGCAATCCAGCATAGTTGAGAGAGAGAGAGGAAAGAGAGACAGTCAAGTGAGTTGGATCATATTTTCTTTTCACTAACAGCTCTCAATCAAGGAAGCACAGCTGCCGTGTCTTCAGCTGACAGACTGTCGTCTGGTCAACTTAATGAAGGAGAGACACAAGGCATTTCACCTGCTCCAGAGTCAAACAAACTATCTGGTATGTATCATCACTCTTAAATAGGTTGCAACATTCAGCAGTAACAAAATATGTTTATAAGGCAGCATGCCCACTCATCCTCTGTTTGAACATGTGACCTGCATGTGCTCTTCTTATGCGTATGCAATGGCATTACCATCTGTCACGCACAAAGGCCACTGGCTAACCGCAGTCTGGGTATGGCAAAAAATATTATTCATTGCTGAGGGAAAATAATATCTCAATGGAATCTCTTCCAACAGGTTTCTTACCCTTAGAACCAAGGATTTGATACCAAATGTGTCACTATCTAGGCAGGAGATCACTAGACACGCAAGGTTTAAACACTGGTGCTAAAAATTTTATCATCCTTTTTGTATGACATCGTCAAACTTTGTAACATGTGTGGACATGAACTGGTTTGCACAATAGGCCTGCCAATGTGTGCAACTCCTTCATATGAGTTGCCAGCTCACCAGATTTAAGTCATAATCACATACTGGGCCAACTTTGACCAAACAGGCTGAATTTAAAGTGGAGCAAATATTAGTAGAGGCAAACATTTCTCCACTATAATATGCGGCATTGTAGTGCATTCATTGAGTGTATATGTGTGACGTGTGTGCATACCCAAGTGGCAGTGTGCACACAATAGTGTTGGGGTCATGTGCAGTCTGTCATGCATGTACATCCATGCACACACACACACACACACACACACACACACACACACACACACACACACGCATAATACACATTTTCATAACATTTATTAGTTTGCCCATGATACACATCTCGTGTATTTGTTGTTGTTTGCAGTACGTTGTGTTATACTTCCTTCTGGTCAGCTGGTGGAGTTAACATGTCCTCCAGGTCACAATTGGCAGCAGCTACGTCGTGAAGTCTCTTGTCATCTAGACTCTGATCCTGAAAAAATTACTCTCCTCTACCAAGGTACTGTTTAATACATGATGAAAGAACTGTTGCTATCAGGCAAGTTGGGTTTCGCTATCATCTCTGCAGATAGTGGCATCCTGTTTTTGCTAATTTCCTCTCCATTTTCATGTGCTTCCTAACTTTATTTCCAATTGCAAAACAGAAAACATTTCACTCTCACAGTTTTGTGAAAATGCATTAGAGAAACAAACTAATGCCATGCCAGTAGTATTTGTGATGGAACAAAGTTGAATCAAAAAAAAGTTGCTAGATTCTTGTTTACTGCTAGCCAATTCTTTGCTTATGTTAAAACATCTAATTTTTGTTCAAGAAGCATTCAATGACACATCTTTGCATGGCACACAGGGGAAAGAATGGCAGATGGCACATTGGAAGAAGCAGGTTTGCAAGGTGGCACAGTTGAGCTGGAGGTTCATTTTTCTGTTGATCCTTCCATGAACTCAACAGTTCAGAAGCCAGCCTTACCTACAGCTGCACAGTCTGTTCATCACATGCCAGATTCGTGGACTATTCCTGTTGAAGTGGAAGTTGGTAAGATTTGTCATTTCAAACTTCAACATGCCAGTGTATGCTGCTGCCTCAACAGCAACATATATACATATTTGTGAGCACATTTACTAAATATGGTCATAGGTTTACATTAGACTGCTTGGGTGTAGAAACATTTGTGCAAACTTGAAGTCAGAACTTCAATTTGCTCAAAGAATGCTTTTACGTGGACCTAAACAAGGAAGTATAGAAATGTGGAGCTAAGTTTGTATCATGAAGTGCACATATAGGTGAACTGGCCAAATATTCTAAGCTACATACATCTTTATCACTAGTTGTTGCAATGGCTATGCCGGTGACGGTTCATGCATTTGCGCACGCAGGTGTGCTACAGCACCATTTGTAGATATAGAGCATGCACAGGCTTGACAACTTCAGTTGTTGCCTTCATCAACTCAGATTAGCATTAGCTCTTGTGATTGTTCTTTCATGCTGGAGATATTCCCTTTCTTCACTTGCTTTATTCAATAAATGCAATGAAGGTGCGGGGTTGCTCTCTCATTCACAGCCTAAAATCACATTTCATAACAGGTGCCCTTTTGCCCAAGCTGCACCTTGTACGCTACCAGCAACACTGTGCTATCAGTGGTGCCTTGTGCGCTACCTAGCTATTACAGCCGCTCACTTGCATACAACAGCCCCCACTTGCCCACTGAGTACTTGAGTGTGATGCTTTGTCTGTGAGGGAAGTTAAACTTTGTACTTGAGTGCAATGCTTTGTCTGTGAGGGAAG
>JAOWAW010150393.1:0-10172 GCA_028565695.1 Nicola tetela | reverse complement strand
TGCAGACTGTGGCATTGCAGTCACTGGCAAGGCAGTGCTGGCATTGGCACTGGAGGTGGGATTGTTTGTGTAGTCATGGTTGTGGCATGATAGCTCAGGGATTAGAACATTCATAAGCAATACAGAAGGCCCTGGGTTCAATCCTGAGTTGCGCTGCCTAAGTTTTACTTTTCCTCTGGTCCTGTGTCAGTGCTTCTTTCTTATGACCGGTGAGTTGAAATGGTTTGTGGTTGTAATAACACGGTCAGGATCATGCTTTCCTTGTTGGGCTGCATTATATTTGCTGCAACGTTCTGCCATTGGAAGCGAACTTTGTTTCTTTTTCTTCTGCATATGCTCTAGTTACAGCATGTTGACCTTGCTAATGCCTAAGATTCGTTTTCTGATATTAAAGTTTATGTGCAAAGTGTCTATCTACCAGCAACTGTTTTCTTGTGTGTTGTTGTCAGTCTTCCATCTCTTCCACACCACTATCTTTGAGCTCATTTACCTTTGATCATTTCTTTGGTCCCAGATCAGCTGGTGCTATTGCCTTCTGCTTAGACCTCAGCATCATGTAGTTGGTCTAACTGTGATATACATGTAATGCTGTTCACAATTAAGTCAAGTTCTGGTTTTCTATGCTTGAGTGTCTTCCCAGTTTTCTATGGAAATGATGTGTGTGTGTGTGCGTGTGTAAGAGACTATCTGCCAATAACCAGATTCAATGTATTATCCATCTCTCTCCATTACACTCTTTAAGTTGGCCTGCCTTTGATTAATTTTTTTGTTGTGAGGTCAATCATTCATGTTACCTTCTGCCTAGACCTCTGGCTCATGGAGTAGTTTGTTGAACTGTGATCAGTACATGAATGCTGTTCACAAGCCTAGCTCTGGTTTTCTATGCTTGAGTGTCTTCCCTGTTTTCTTTGGCAAAAAAATTGTCTGAAAGCCATGTCAATGAATAAAGTTGCTTGTAACCAACCATGCAATGACTGAATGACTTACATATTTTCAAAATGGACTTTAAACACAGATAAGAACAAATGTACATAAGACTGAGTTAAGTATGCATAGAACATAATTTGTACTGAAAAAGGTAATATTTACATAGACAGGCAATAGAAATAGAGCATGTACTGGACGTGAGAAGGCTGGTATATTTGCAGAAGCTTAGCATTGAAAGGTTCACACTGAGATACGGCAAGGACATTATAAAATTAATAATCAATACCACCACAAAATACAAATAATCCTATTCAGCACCTAGAACTTTAAAATGAATTTTCACGGAGAGAATTTCTTCGAATATGACACTATTTGGGACAGGGACAATTTCAGACAATTCGGGGGAGTTCCAAACACAGGATGAGTAGGGTGAAGACAGGGAAGGAGGATAATCTCATTGAAAACATAACCATCTCCACTTGCACTTCTCCAGCAGTTCCAGGCAGGAGAGAAAAGGGGAGGGAGAAACTTTGACAAATCCACAGACACAAGACAACAGCCACATCAGGAAAAAGGGAACAGATAACAGAATTACAAAAGAGGATAACATCTCACTGAACAAACAACTTTCGACGTGACTGCAGCAGGCAACAAACACAGGCGACGAACGCAGGCGACGAACGCAGGCAATGAACGCAGACAACGATCGCAGACAATGAACGCAGGCACATACAGAAGTGCCACGTTGCAAAGTTCACTGAACGATGGTGAAGGCGACTTAAATTCCTCCAAAAGATCGGGCAAAATTGCTGCCTTGCTTAGCCAGCACTGCTCAACTTGCTCTCCAAATTTTACTTCTACCGAGTATTCATCTTTGCCAGCTGCTCGATCAACCACATGATACTGCTCCATCTCTTTTGACTTCCTGTGTCCACATGAATAAGTATGTACCGGGCCTGCTCGCTTCATGTACTGACTACTCATGCTACTCATGTGCACACAGTGTGTCTACTAGTAGACTGGCATGCATGGCAGTGCATGTACATGTACGTAAGTATGTAGGCCAATGTGGCAACATGCAAAACTACTTAATAACGACACGTTTTCTGTTGCCGGTGCGTCCAGTCAAATTGCTTGCGATGTTGACCTGATCAAGCATACCTCACTGTAGTAATGGAATCAGGATCGGCCAGCTCGGCAGTTTGGTACATGATTCACTAAAGTGAGTTTGGTGGTAGATGCAGCCATGTCTTTGCTTGTTATACATGTATACATGATTGCGTTATTGTGATGTCTTGCCTAAAGTGACTGTGGCACGGTTTGACCATATTTGGGCTGGGCAGGGAGCTTTCAGGCCCCACGCCGCAGGTCATCTTCTCTCAATATCTTCAAAATGGTTGCAGCTGAGATCATGACACTACTTGTTGTTTTCTCTAATACCCGAAGACTAAAATGCAGGTGAAATGAGGTAGGCAGTAGGAGGTTGTAACCATGGGAACAAATGTCAGCTGTGGCGGTCCATATTTTTTCAGCTTCGAGAAGTAGCCAAACAATTTCAGAATACCTCAAAGCCTTTCCATGTCTAGCTACAGAAAAGACCTGTCCATCATCAACGCACATTGCCATTGTTTCTCTGATATGCCAAATTCCACGTGTTTCAGCTTACTGTATTTTCCTTGTACGATTTCTATGCGCTGGAAACCTTTCTCTGTAGAGGGCCAAATAACTAGCTACTGAAAGAAATCCACAGGATGCCCACAAATGTGGAAGAACTTAGAAAAGTTGGGAAGGGGCTGAAAGGGGTCCCCTGGTCCCTGAGACTCCAGTTTTAACCTGGTTCAAACAGGGTTCAGATTAATGCACTGATGAAGTCTACAACCATTCACAAACTGAATGCTATACAATTTAGCGGATAACCTGTGATAACCTACCGTCAGTTTTCCACTGTTTCGGAACTTCTGACTCAGTGCCTCCAGGTTCTCTGGCAAGTAGTCCATGACGAGGAACAAGGACAAGGTGCGAGCGCTCTCTCGCAGAGCATCAAGGCAGTCCTATCCTGGAAGGTTCTCACCCATATGATCATAGAAGAACGCCAGAAGACGAATGATATTCTCGTGGAATGGAAGAGTAGCCAGTATCTCATACTCATTCTGAAATGCTTGATTAACCTGACAGACAGATATAAATTCACAGATGCTTGTCAGGACATATGCTGAACAACACTGTGCAATTCCTGAACTTCTAGCAGGTTTACCTGTGTCACAGTATCAACATGGAAGATGTTGAACTTCGCCTTCAAAACATACTCCTTTGTTTGGTCCCGAAGACGTGGTTTTTGACAAATGGCCAGGAAAACTGCTCCATCAGAGTTGTGTGCAATGAGACTTTTGACGTCAAAGTCTCCCAGCTGAAGGAAAGCAAAGTACTTTCCTAGTTACTTGTGTGTATTGTCTGATTATCAATATGTAGACAAATTCATTCAGATGCGATAACAATGAATGACAGCAAATGGGAATGCTTCACCAAATCCTGTACAGAATATTATAATGCCCTTCTAGTCAAATCATGGTGTTTTCAGCTGTATGTACATGATGGTGTCCCAAAGGAACAATTTTTTCTTCTGTATGCAGCTGAGATCCTAATTTAGAAGGTGTATTAGCAATCCAACCAGCATAGGTCTCTCTATGTGTGATTTATGTTATCTGTCAATTAAAGTTTCACTCAAATGTCAATCTCTGAAGCTCTAGGTCTCTCACACTTTAGCACACGTTTCCTCTTCATTTCAGTCTTTCTCTCTCGCTCTCTGCCCACCATTGGCATGCTGATGTACAACACTAACTTCTGAGTGTCATTTATTACTGCAGTTTAGACTCACCTTGCTGGTAAACAGAGCGTAGATCTCTTGCATCTGACTCTCTGCTAGCTGAGCACGCATTTCAAAAAACCTGGCTCTGTCACTATCAGACATCTCCGTGGGCGGCACAGACATGCTCTGTAGTTTGATCAATACAGCACGCAGATCATTTAATGACACATGTAATATGTAGTGTCATTATGGATACACATCTATGTTAGCTATGACCTGTTTAACTGCAAGTAATGAACAGGCAGGATAGAAAATTTGATTCTAATTGCAACTTTCGGGAGTTTCCTACATTATAAAAACTTTGCAACAAACATGATCATTATTGTTTATCACAACTGAAGAGCAGAGGTCAGGTACAGATAGATAACACCGGTTGACTGTATACAGAACCTGATAGCATAATACGTCAATGGCATGGTGTCTCTCTTCTGGTTCAGCTGGTGGCATCATTAATTATAGTACACATTACATCACTGATCCCATCCCTCTGCGTCAGTTAAACTAGTACCGCTGACATCATACGTACAAATGAATAATTATGTTATTCATATTGCATTTGTCCAGGATCACCTGGCAATTGCAACAATGTGATTACTCCATATACACAGACAGGTACATCATATGAGAGTGGTATGTCATTACATTATCAATATCTAAAAGAATCGTGCATACATGCAGAAAATTTAGGGCTGACAGTTTGACTACATGCACAAATTTATATAGTTTTGTTCAGAAGAAAGTGTGGTATCAAAGACAATTTCTGCATGAGTGCTGTCCTTACACTCAATGTTACCTATATTATAGTATATATTGTGGGCCAGCAATGCAATTAAGGTAGAGCCTAGTGTTGTATAAACTATTTTCTGGAAAAAAATTTGATATTTCCGGTGTGGTCTGGAAAGCTGTAGGAAGTGTGCTCTGTGCAACTGCTGAGGTTTGCTGTAGCAGCTGAACTCTCAGCTGTTCCTTCTCTGCTGCATCTTGTGAAATTGTTTCATTCAGAGCTGCATTTTGAGCAGTCTTCTCCTGCAGCTATATACAAACACCATTTATTGAAGGAGGGAGAATGTTAACAGAGACAAACGTACAAATAATCCTTTTAGATGTTCAGTTGCTAAGGTATCTCCTGAATTTTTCAGAAGAAGAGTTTTATGCTAGTTAAATTAACTACAAGGTAACCTAGAAGATAGTAATGATTCAGAGGAGACAGACATGAAATCACGAACATCCTCTGAATTATTGCAGCCATTGGTCTGCACTGGCTGCATCTTGTGCAATTGTTTTATTCAGAGCTGCAATTTGAGCAGTCTTCCCCTGAAGCTATAAACAAACACAGCTGATTGAGGGAGCGAGAACATTACACAGAGACAGATGTAGAAATAATTACATTAGACTTCAGTTGTTAAAGTATCTGCTGAATTTTTTGGGAGTAGAATACATATGATAGTTAAACTAACTACAAAGTAACCTAGTAATACACGTCCACTAAATGCAGCTATAGGTGTTCACTGACTGCAATCTAATTTCATTTTAGTGTTCATCTGAGGATGCACTAAGAGTAAAGAGCAAATTATTGAATGCTTGGTAAATATCTGCTACTATTCCATGGCTAAATCAAACATTGAGATTTACTGAAATAGGTAGATACATTCACACATGCTGTCATACATGTTCTTGCAGTTGACAATTGACTTCTCCCTGCCGTTGTAGTTCCTCTCTAGTCTCTTGGTCATCTCTCTCCATCTCTTGCTGTTGTCTTTGCGATGTTGCAATCTGTAGTTTTTCCTGTCGTTCCCTCTGCAGCTGCCTCACCAGGGCTCTGGCTGAGTCACGCTCCTTCTGCAGCTCTAACATAATAGTGAGCCCAAAGATGAAGCGCAAATCAGTTTTCACAGACAGCCTAAACTTTAAAAGTCATCGTGATCATGGTTCTCTCTAACATCATATTGTCTTCTCAGTCTAATCTCTGGTAGAAACCAGAATTTGTACTTTCTTTGCTGCAAGTTGTCCAGACATTTCTCTATGAGAATTTACAAATTTAGTAATTTCTTGGATGGTTAACTTTTAATGTGAGTATTGCTGCACTGAGCCTTTTGTCTGCTGCCTTGTGGGTAGGTCTTCACTTGAACTGGCACCGCATTTACCACAAAAGTTCTGTTTAAAATTTCAACCTCAGGCAAAGTACTTTCAGGCACCATAGTGACAGAGAAATACTAGGACAGAAGTCCTATCTGGAATTGCATCAGGCAATTCTTGATCTGTTGAAGCTAGCAGTTATTTGACTGATCAAGAAACCTTGGCTATTATTAATGCTTAATCCAGAGAGTTTCATTTCTAAATGGCCTTGAACAGATATGCTACTAGTGGTGACATCTTTTCGCTAAATACAAGCATAGACTGGATCACTCAAAGAAACATAAAAATTTCTTTGGCCAGACACTTTTCCGTTTCCTCTTCTGAAATATCCCGAGACAGTCAAATCCTCAATTGAGTGACTTTTCCGCTCCGGATGTGTTCAAATCATATCTAAAACTTTCTACAGCAAATTATCAGATAAATACATAATTATTGGTCATTCAAAGTCATACTCCAAACACCGCAGCATTGACTGAGAGAGAGAAAGGCATATGGATAGCTACAAATTTCTACCGTTTTGTAGCTCACCAAGCGCTCTCATGCAGGCTAGTGATGGTCTATCTGTTTTCACAGTGATCAGGCTGAAACTGACTTATCCACACTTTTATCTAATAGTATCTACAGTACACACCTTTAAAGACAGCAAGACTAAATGCAGAGTCGCTAGCTGTCTGTTTAGCCGTTCCTTCAGCTTGCTTCTGTAGAGGACACACAGAGATGAACTCAGAGACATGGTTTGGGATAAGGAAGACAGAGAGGTAGCATGCAGGTTGCGAACTTGTGGCACAACAAACGTTAACAGTCACATTATGACAGTTTACAGATGGACTGGAGCTTTACTACTGAGTGTCTAGGCACATCCACCAGAAATTGACTAACCCCTACAATGGTCACAAATCCTAGGATAACTCCGTGTAACATTGCAATGCTAACGATATATTGCCAAATATTTATATGAATAGATATGATAACCAAAACTAGACTTCTCTATCAGGCACCTCTTTTCCAGAAGGGAAGGATTTCTGATTTCTAGATTCTGCAACGTTTGATCATCCTGAACATCCCAACTGTAGTAGCCATCAGAGTAAGGTGAATTCTCTAGATACACATCCAGTAACTTCCTATATCCACTGGCAAGTTTACACAGAGCCTACGTATGCCAAGGTGAGAATGGCTACACTGCTTATACTGACAGCTGCATGTACGGAAATGAGTCATATAACTAGGGGCATGTGCAGTCGCTGTTAGACTTGTTTTGGCACTGATCACTATAATGCTAACATGATCTGCTGCTGTACATGCAATACATGAGCAAGTAATAAGTCCTCTTTGTAGACAACACTTACAAAATACACTTCAGCTGTTACTTGTGCATGTTCTAGACTTGTGGCATTAAGTTCAGAGATCATTGATCAAGTGACATCACCAAGGACATTCCTCCAGTTTCACTGGGCCTTTTCTCCATACGTACGGTAATTGCCAGGCGCCAGACTGAAGAGCTAGAACACTAAAATTTATCTTCAGCTGTTTCCATTAGGGCGCAGGCCCTGGATATCGCATAAAACTTGGCATTGTCACGCATCTGAACTAGCACAATACAGCCCACCCACCCAACACACACATACATGCACGCACGCATGCACGCACGCACGCACACACACAGAAAGGGCAACCAAGTCGGAGAAGTCCTCTATGTACAAAGTTAGCAGGTAGGCCAGCATACTAGATATATACGAAGACAGTGGATACTGTTAATAGGCTAAAACTTTTATTTTATTTCCCAATTTACATCATTAGGCAGTCATGTCTCTGTATGTCAATGTGATTCTGAGGTATGGGAAGAACATCATTACATGTTGGGGATCCTAGGACTAAATTGATTCATGATCATATAATTATCAAGTACCAGCTGTAGTGTGTGTATGTAGATGTGGTGTGAATAAGAGGAAACGTTTTGCTCTGCGCTAGTCTTAGCAGGAGTTAAACCTGTGGCTTTTTTGGCCTTTACACCCAACAGAATAATTTGCAGTATGACTGGTTAATATCTGCACTCTGACTGCGTGTTCAAACTGCATCGATTCACACTCCCTCTCCTCCCGGGGCAGTGTGCTGAAAGCGCCCTCCTGTAAACTACTAGTCTTTCTCTAGGATTATGCGCACCTTGTCTTCATTTGGATCCGCCCTTTATAGCTGACATGTCACCAGCACAAATTTGATATCTGTTTCTGCCTCCACCAGAATAAATTGAAGTTACATCATCCTCTAAGGAGTTTCCCCTCAACTAACTTGTGTACAAGCTGTTACCTCAAATTACCCCAAGTTTACTCTGTTTAACGATTGTACAGTTGACTTTCAGTACTCAACAGGACCCCTGCCTTTGGAACCATTCCCTGAGGGTATCTCTTTCTTCTATCAATGGAACAAAGTAAAGTGTGAATGATGCCGAACAAATATTAACACTGGCACATTCCCAAATGTACGGCCATCTATGTATAATGGTACAGAGGAAGAACCCGGCAAAAAACTGCACCTGTCGACAACACAGCTACTATCACTGAAAGTAAATAATGACAAGGGCAACACCTGAGTGCGTGTCTACATTTACAATCAAAAGCCACACATCTGTGACTTGTGCAAAATTCACACAAACAACTTCCAGCACACTCACGTTTGTTGGTGAGTCAGCAGATGTTATGGCTGAGGTCAAAAGGTTGCAAATTTCTCTATGCCCTTTGACCAACGCAATAGAGAGAGGCTTTTCTCCGCGCTGTTTACACACAACACAACATAGCGACACTTACATATGGCACGTATATCTAATGTAGACTTTAAGGGCAGCGGTAGGTGATCTCGGGCGATCTACAGATTAGACGGAAAACACTGATTTGACATCATTTTATATCTACTGTAATGGTGCCCAGCCCCTGCATCATTGTTGAGCTACCTCTACTGATGTGTACCTGTCAGCTACCATGTGCCAGGAGTGTTAGGTGATCAAAAAGTCTTAGTTCTCAGAATTGTCACCTTAGGTTATGTCCTGAGCAAACTGTCTCGTTTTCCTTTTCTGTAGTGTCAGTCTAACATTCAGGCGCACAATAGCTGACTACATATTCCAAATAAAACATTTTCTGCTATTCTGTTTTATGAGCTGCAGTCCGAAAGGTGTTGACATTTCTACATTTCCTGACATTCTACATGCTCTAACTAATTCTCTAGTAGGATTTGCGCAAGTGTCTTGTAACATTTCAGACAAATCTAAAAAGTAGCGCTAAAACATCAAAAGTTTGACATACAAAAATTGAGAACGCTGGAAGTTATGGGAGTGCCTAGGTGAGCTAGTTTCGATGATGGCCAGGTTCTAGCCTAGGTCTGAACAATCAGTTGTCCCATCCCACACATGCAGGCAGCCACCGCAGCTCAATTTCAGCAACTCCGTCAATGGCTACATTGTCTGCCTTTCTCTTGCGCTCACATGCATGTCCCATCCCAGGACGTGCTGTAATTGAATGCACCTCCATCAAGTGCAGTTTCTCAAGTTCTAGTCTCAGGCTGACAGTAAATGGCACTACTCAAGCTTTCAGATCCAGAGATGAGCAAGTCCTCAACTTAGACATTATTTCGCTGTCAGACAAGCAGAGATTTACAAATAGACAAAGTCACTGAGCCATCCAATATAGATAGCATCCTCTTATTATAGGCCATAGACTCCAGCAGGCAGTTACAGGATGAGAAATCGAGAGCTCGCCACGTAACTTTATAGCGCAATGGTAGTGTTGGGAAAATGGATCACTTTCAGAACGCATATCTGATATGGCCTGAGGTGCATGTAGAACACATGGACAGAAAGCCAAGTACATCCACGCAGCGAAAAGTCAAGTTATTCCACACCTGAGTAAGAGTGGCCAACAGGAGCCTTAGAGGACTACTGTTCTAGAATCCCATAGTTCACAAGAGGAATTGATACAGGGTGATTGCCCTCACAGAACTGTAACTAGTGATTATCGCATATGACCGTCTATTAGATGTCTCCTAACGTTCATCCGTATAACTAATGGCTTTTATTATTATTATTAGTAATATTTACGGATTCCCCAATAGGGAGATATACCCTAATCGAGGGGTCTCCGCGGAAAAGAAAATACAGATGAACGAGAGAAGGATAGATTTTTACTGTGTTGAGCGATCATAAGAAGTACCAGTTTAGTGCTAGTGCGTGGGAATGTTATGTTCTGGGTCATATCGG
>JAOWAW010150382.1:0-10172 GCA_028565695.1 Nicola tetela | reverse complement strand
CTGTCTCTGTCTGTCTGTCTGTCTGTCTGTCTGTCTCTCTCTCTCTCTCTCTCTCTCTCTCTCTCTCTCTCTCTCTCCCTCTCTCCTCTCCTCTCCTCTCCCTCTCTCTGCCTCAATCTCTCTCTCTCTCTCTCTCTCTCTCTCTCTTTCTCTTACTACCCAGACTTGCCTCCACAATCTCCGTCTGTGCATGTGTCACCCAGAATGCCTGTGGAGGTGTCATGATCTCAGTTGTCACAAATGTTGATGGTGCACTGCTTGCTACTGGACTGGTCAAATTGCTACAGCCTGCAAAACACAGACAAATAGCTGCCCCATCTGCCTGAACTAACCAGACAAAAGCACAACCATATTGACTGCATGCACTGAAATTATGCCTAAAATACATCACTTTTTACACACACACACACACACACACACACACACACCAGCTGCACAGGATCCACATACCTATAGTCAACTCCAGCACAATTCCAATCTCTTCATCTGCGGAGCAAAAAAAAAAAACAACAGCAATAGTGCTTGATCATGTGTTTACTTCAAAACCTCAGCCAAGGGTTTCAAAGAATTTTGAATCTCATCCTACTTGCAACTTCCTCAACAGAAACACTACTGGTTTGCAGAAAAGGGTCAAGTTTTACATCAAACAAAACAGAGGACAAGTATGCTTATCACATTACAAAGAAAAGAAAAAAACAAACACTCAACCAATGTAAGCCAAAACTACTTCTACGTCCAGGAAAGACTTGGTCAGTACAATGTGAGAAGCTGGTAAAGCTACATGCTTGACCCTATGTAGAAAAAGACGTAACAAGCAACACAATCAGTATGAGACTTAAAGCATGCAAGTTCATGTAAGTGAGCAATGCTTGTCATCTCCACATGCCACTCTATAGAAGAAACCCTACAGAAATATGTGACAGCAAGCTATGACCACGCTTAGCCACTAAGGCTACAATAGACAACGGACCCATTCCACATCTGACCAATGAACGTCACAAATTATTAATCCGTCAACTCAGTCACTATCACACTCCCTCAAACTCCGATGGTACCCTAGGTCTGACCTGATGTGTTGAAAACAAGACCACTGTGATATTGCCATGGGTTTGGGCAAGGCTAAGTTAGCAACACTACAGCCATAGTTTTACATCTAACAGGAATGGAAGACCAGAAAGAGGCTGCATGAAGTAACCAACTTATCAACATAGGCATTCATGTGCGAGCAATATCAGCGAACAACAAGTACTCACCACCAAGCATGCGATCTGGGCTGGTGCCACTTCGCACCAACCCAGCCTCATCCTAGACAAAGGCACAGAAAGAGAGAAAAGAAATAATGATCATCAGCACTTTGCATAACAGCAGAGAGAAGAAACCATTTCAATATGCATTGAGAAGGAAAAGAGACAAAGAGAAAACAAAGCAAAAAAGAAAGAAAGAATTTTAACTTGCTTCAGCTAAACCAGTGAAAAAGTAAAAATTTGCATTCCCAGACCCATTGCATGACCTAGTATCAGAACTGATTCCAGCCTGCCGAAATCTGATGGTGACTTGGAAGCGAGTGCCCAAGTTAAAGTAGGCTCAACTGATACCAGCATCATCTTGTACGTGTCTAGTAGTGTTGGCAGTGGTCCTACATGGTACATTAAGTAAGTTTAGTCTATCTATTATAGTCTACCATTTAACAATGTCTACACACAGACCATAACTTAGTCTTTCTATAATAGTCTACCACTTAACAGTGTCTACACACAGACTGTAACTGTCTGATATTGATGTACCATGTAGGACCATCAGCTAGCCACAGTTACTACTGAAAATCAACAAAATTTGGTCCTATTTTAGTTGTCAACCTTTTTCAGCCCCGTCTCCAAAGGCCTAAAATTAATCCAGGTTGAACATTTTTTCAACTTATATGGCACTACACCATTTGAATTGACATTATCACACAGCATCACAGTATAGCAAAAGGCCAAAAGTAAAACAAAGCTGAAACGATAGTGGCAGAGGACAGCCGAAAATGATCTTGATATACAGTAGTATGCATGCAAGTCCGTGGCTATCTGAGCAATATGCAGTCCTGTGTAACAGGCTCAGCAGCGTAGCAACCATGCAGAATAAGTACACTATATTGCCTGATGCTAAGAAAATACCGGTGACTATTGACTTGAGCCTGAATATTGACCGAGGCGAAGTCGTAGTAACTATGGCGAGGGCAATATGCAGGCTGGTATTTTTGCAGCAGAGGGCAATGTTGGGCTGATCCCAGTAAGATTAGCTAAAAGACTGCTTCAGAGCCCATTTTCAGTCATTTTTGAAGAGTGCATCACCAAGAGGCGACTGTGCGATACATGTGCAACTCATCTGAAAGTCACTTTTCACTGGTTGTCGGTAAGCAGTCCCTCGTGGTGTAATTGGTAAGGTGCACGACTGGAGATCCAATGGTCATGGGTGCGAACCTCTTTGGGCGTAGTTTCTTTCTTTCATCCTTTCTACTTCTTTTTCTATCTCTAAAAAAAGGATGTATAAACAGTATGAAGTATGTATAGTTTTGTTCTTCTTTCTAAAGTAGTCAATAATGATACATATTGACCACTACAGCAGTCAATATGAGTACTTCATTACCTGACGCTGGGGAAATACTGGCCAATATTGACCCGAGCTCAAATATTGACCGAGGCACAGCCAAGGTCAATATAGCGAGGGAAATATGGCGGTATTTCCAAGGCCGAGCATAATACTGGGCTTATCCCAGCAATGTTCAAACAATGTTCACGTTCTAAAAAATAGCGGTGAATATTCCGCATACTATTGACTGCTTAAAGAGGTAAATAACATGTCATATATTGACTTCTTGTGGAATAGATGTGAGCAAATGGGACTTGGGCATTATTGACTTACAGATCTGGGATAAAAATATTATTGACTGCTTGCGCAAAGTATGTGAGGAAATGGGAAAGTTGTATTATTGACTGGTTAGATTTGGAATAAAATCATTATACCAAATTATTGATATAGTAGAATAAGATGGACAAAGGGAAGAAAGAAGGACTACCATGAAGAAACAGATGTGAGATTTAAACACTAGTGCAACCCAGATCCAACTCAGTTCTGATAGTTGTGATCTAACTAAAAGAGAGGAAACCGGACCATACCTTAGTGTCCAGATTAAGGTGATACCATGATGGAACAGGATCCTGGAAGAAAACAACAAAAAAAACTCTGAAGCCAGGAGAGTAAAATGTGGAGCAATTATGCTGTTTGATTATACAAAACAATGTGCATCTTACAGGTTCTGGCTCAGATCTGATGACCAACACAAGAATTATATGGCTTGGTCATTTAGAGTCTTTCAATCAAGACCTACAAACACAACACTATCCAACATGCATCACTCAGTAAACAACAACAGCTCTGGCAAAAACACATTCTCTCAGTTCTCACCTCCCCATTCAGCTTGAGCATACGACAGCGAAGCTCAGTGAGAAGAGCACGAAGGCCTTCAAAGCTATTTAGAAAGAAGCCAAAGGCAAGTGTGAAAACTTCCTAACCAGACACATGCCTGAGCAAAACAGTACAGGACAACAAAGAACATCTTGCATTGAGGAACTACAACTTCCTTTGAGGAACCACAACAACAAACCTACTCTATGTACAAACAACAAAAAAAAAAGAACACACAGGAAGATCCGCAGTTTGAGCATTTATTACAAGCCAGTCAGAAAGGTGAATAGCTGCTAGGATACATTTAAAAATAAAGAAAGATGCATGCATCCAAACACTCATCTTGGATACAACGAGGAAGGAGTAAGCCCCCAGTTATAAGTTAAAAGTTGAGATTGTGCAAGTGAGCACATTCATTCTCCTTCAACATGCTGTCTGCTAGCATTTCTGTAGTGTGTCTTCTCACCTGGCCTTGCGAAGAGCTGATAACCAATCGTTTGCTTCGCGTTCAGAGTGAGCAGCAAGAAATATTTCCTCACCGGCCTTCTCATTTGCTGGCAAGAGAGAGGGAGTGCGAGAGAGAGAGGAGGTAGAAAAAGAGGGGATGGGAGAAAAGGAAGAAGGGGGAAGGGAAGGAAGAAGGAAAGAGGGAAGAGAGAGACAGAGAGGCAACAGAGAGAGAAAGGTAGAGAGAAAAAAAGAGGAGAAAGAAAAAGAGAGACACAAGCTAGACAATTACATCAAAGACAAACATATACAACCACGCAATGCACATATACACACACGAACAAGAACACGGACAAAGAAGTAAATGTGCATGCACACAAACCATGTCTTACCAAGACGCAAAGCGTGTTTTTGCCCAGTAGAGTAGTCCCTCTCTACCACATAGCCTTCTAAAACTACAGCTCCCACAGGCTCGGATGTCTGCATAGGCAAAGATACATAACATTGCACATAACCCGGCCAACAGCATACCTTCCTGGATACTTCTGAAAAAAAAGTACTGATAATGAAAGAAATGAAGAAGCAAAAACTACAAATGAAAATGCACAAGGAGAAAAAGAACACATGGAGAGGCAGAGTATTCACTACCTGAAATATTCGTGTAGTGTGTGTATGCGTGTGAGAGAGAGGCACAGAGACAAAGTGAGAGAGAGAGAGAGAGAGTGTATGTAAGCTAGTGGATGCTACAAGCAGTAGGGGCAATGACTTCCTGAAGTTGTGATTATACTAGCCACACACCCATATATCACTGTGCACACATACCACAAAAACGTACAGGAAGTAAAACAGTTTCACTGACTTCTCCACCTGTTATGCGCTTATCTTCATTGATATCATAACATTTTCCAAGGGCACTGATGTAAAACTACAAAATTTCAGCAAAACACAGCATTTCACATTTTGGCAGTGATTTATTTTTGGCACAGGTGTGAGGTCAATATGCCAGAATTTGAAGTCCAAGGTGACGAAGCTCCTTGAAAGAGGCAAAAAATAATGGAAAGCATCCCAGGAAAGCAGATGGTCCCATGAAAGTGGTGCATACTGAGTCATTAGTATGTTGTGTACTGATATGCACTGGTACCTTTGCCTAGATTGTGGAGCTGACAAATTTTCAGCAGAGATTAAATTTCCTCATTCGGGGATGGTGCCGAAATTTCATAGTTTTACAGTAGTCACATTTACTGTTGTCTTTGTGACGCAGCAGCATCCCTCTGGCTTGAGCATGCTGTAACCCACACATAACAACTTCTCCTTCCTCCGGTGCTTGTAAACTGAATAGCTCTTCGCTTCTTTGGGGGACGACTATTTCTGGTCTTCCTGTCCACTATATATCACATTTCTTTCTTCTGCTTGGAGCCCAATTACTCTGCCAATGTCCCTGCAAACTGGTTGACTGCTTTTCCAGTGGTGGTATTGCAGCTTTGTTGAGCCACCTTAATCTTCCTGTTACACTGCCTGTGACTACTCTGTGCATATTCCAATTGGTGATTATCTGCAGTGTATGGTAGCCATTACATGCTGCTTGGCCCTTTAACTTGATGATGTTAATCTTAAGAGTTATTCTTGTCTTGACTCTTGCACTGAAACAGGCAGGCTGGCACAGATACTAGCTACTGTTTCTTTTCTTTCTATCATTTGTGCTTCTATAAAGGATGATATTGATTGACTGAGGAATTCAAATGTGTCAGTCTGTTATTGTTGTCCTCATTTTCATATTTTTCCCTGGGTCTCTTTCTTTTGTGAGCGCACACGTATGTGTGTGATGCATGATGCTGATGACTCAATCCTTTTTAGTTTCCCATTTGCTAAACACACACACATGCACTTACACAGACACGCACATACACGCACACCACATACACACATATACAAGTCTGCACTGCTGAGACAAACAGTCAGTGCCTATAGCTAGTACCTGCAGCTAATTTAGCACTTGCCATCGCCTAACAGATCGTGAAGATAACCCAAGGCAATCTCAGGATCTGAACTGATCTCTCTCTCTCTCTCTCTCTCTCTCTCTCTCTCTCTCTCTCTCTCTCTCTCTCTTCTCTCCCTGTTAGTTCAATTTTCATCCCAGCCTTCTACTTCTTGTATCACTGCAGTTAAGTGAATAAATTCGTATTTTAGCAGAAACCTACACAACTCTTTTTTCACAGTGAATCTACAGGTCAGTTCTCAGGATGCCAAAGATTTTTTTTCTGAAGTCAAAAGAAGAAAATGATAATGACTTTCCTGACTACCACTTTGGTAAGTTATTCACAAAAGTTCCTTTAAGCATTTCAACTAGAGCTCACCCAACCATGACAATGTCAAGGAAAAACTGACACATACTTCAGCTGGTGCCTTGAAATAAATGAGGATGTTCGACTTTAAGCGACACCATCGCTGCACGAACACTAATGCGACAACAAACAACCAAACACAAAAACATAAGCCAGTAGTTGATTGTTGAAACAAACTATTGTTCTGGTGCTTTCTTTCTAAAATTTCTCTTGTGCATTATCCCCATGTGAAAAAGGGCACACCCATAGATACGCTTCCAGCATACATTCTGGCATATCCTCAAGGCATTCTCTGGGCATGCTGGCAAATACTAGGGTATGCTCAGAGCACGCATATACCCAGGGCTGGCCCAAAGTATGCTGGAAAATAAGGGCATGTCCACAACATTCCTTAGGCATTATCGGGAATACTTTCAGAAAGCCCTTGGCATGCCCCCTTTTTAGTATAGGATCAAAGGCAACTTGCAAGTATACACGTATTCTGGTATCTGTCCAAGTATTTTTTGTGACCCAGAACAGACAGTTTTGGAGGACTGAGCTGCAAAGGGGTTCTGAGTCAGCTTTTTCAGTCGGGTCTCACTACATGTACAGGACTTGGTGTACCACATTGGCTTTGCAGTTGCTGCTCGTGGTATTTACATAATGAGCTGTGTCCAGGTGACACTTCGGCTCTGTGAATCTAGACGATGTTAGAACTTCAGTTTCTGACTTTCATTTTGAGTGACATCATGGAAACACACACTGCAACACTGCGTTGCAACACTGAATTGTTCTGAATTGCAACACTAAATTGTCCCGATCTGTTATGGCACCAGCTTCAGACGGATTGTTGACCAAGTAACAGCACACCAATGGAGGAGCAAATAACAGTGGTGTAGGAAGATATTTTTCAGCAAGGGGGAGAGGAGGCTGTGGGAAAAAGTTTTGCTCGGGCAGAGCCTGAGCCTTTCTAGGGGGTCTGGGGCATGCTCCCTGGGAAAATTTTGAAAAATAACATGCAAAATTATGCAATTTTGTGCTAACCATTTTGAGATAATTTTTGTGCTTGAATTGAGGGCTTGAATAAAATCCAATTGAATCAAGAGGGCTTCATCCCCGTTGTAAAACCTGCAGGGCTGTAGCCCCTGCAGCCCCCTCCCCTGCTTTTGACACCACTGAATAAAATATTCTTCAGAGTAAGTTTGGCATTACACACAGAATTGATGAGAAAGATTTTTGATAAGACATATAATGCTCACTCTGAAGATCAAAAGGAACAATTGAGAATTGCAGTCTTGTAGTGACTTGAAAAATAAAATGCAGGATTTTCTGAAACTTCAGGCCACTATCTGAAACCCTGCTAAGGGGGGAGGGGGGGGGGGGGGTCGTCTTATTCCCTAGACCAATTTGATTTCTCTTGCAACTCCTTTTACCAAGACCTGAATCTGTCACTCGGACACACCAAATGGGAAGCAGGTAAAATTCACAGGCTTCAAAATAAACCTTTGGCTACCCTATTGTGTTGGTGTCAATAAAGATGTCTTCACAATAGCAAGCACATTTCAATTGTAACAGCGAGAGTTGACCTATCTGAAGGAAGAATCAAGCACGGTGACATCTTCAAATTTTCAAGGATTATAGTGATGCTTTCAAATGCTTTGTGGACTCAGTGTCTGTTTCTGATGCTCCCTTGACAGACAAGGATAAAGTAAAACATGAAAACTACAAATAATCATCAGTAGATTTGTTTTTGCGTGGAATTTTCTTTGCAAATTCTGCACGGTGGTATGGTCTACAATTCATCAGCTTACTGCGAAAAGTTGGGAAATGGTCTATTACCACAGAGGGAAAAAAGCAAAGAATAAGAAAAAAAATGGAACTACATGCATTAATAAAACCCTTTTGTGCAAAAATGCGTGAGGTAATAAATATCACTCCAAGCCATGTGAGAAAATGGGTGTATCCATGTTCCTTCTCTTGGCTCTTGTAGAAGAGAACGGGAGGCAGAAACAAAAGTGGCTGTTTCGGTCCCGATCTCCAAACGCATACTGCTGCTGCTGCTGAGCTGCCCATAAATGCTGAGCTGCTTGTGCTGTGAGCTTGCGCAAACGTTTAGAATGTGTACTGGGTCTACGCATAGTCCGTAGTCTTGATCAGTCTACTAATCGGATGCGTGAACGGCTATGGGGAGGCCGGCCTGCTATTCACGGCTTGCTTAACTGGCTTGCTTAGGATAACGCAGAAAATTCAACTCAGCCCAATACCAGTAGTACTCTGTGATACTAGTTTTCGAGGATGTGCAGAATTCCATTTTGTCCACTTACCACTTTTCCAGATGTATTTTTCCTGCATCCACAAGCATCCCTGTTTGTCGCACTCTTCGCTCGAAGCAAGGAGCTGCAGCGATTTTTGATCGAATTTCATCCCGAATAATAGAGAATGAGTTCAGAATGCCATTGCAGGCGAAATCGGTTCTTCGAAGACTTCATCTCAAGCAGAAGAAAGCCATGTTACTTAACTACTGTAAAAGAGGTGCCCATCAAAGATCTAATGCCGGTTTTGACTGATGTCAGGGCAGAAGCACCAACCAGACAAGTCGCCAGCAACTTCCAAGCTGACAGACGCGGCTGACAGAACTGGTCATGGGGGACGAAGTACACGGCTTGCAGGCTGCTACCTACTAGTCGTAGACGACTAAACGATGATGGGCGCGAGCAGCGGTGGGCTCAAGATACTTTGGTGTAGTATCAACTCTCTCGGCTACTTCCCCTCTTCGTCTGGCTAGGCCCTCAGCCTGTGCCAGCTAGCATGCTCAGCCGGGCAGCAGGCCAGGTCGCGTGCTGGGATAGGTCGACAAGCAGGTCGTCAGCTCGGTGCACGTTGTTGACAAAATTTAATGGAGTTCAGCGACGTATATCCGATATGAATGCACTTCGATAATACCCGGTAGACATTATTGTGTCTGATATGTAGGGCTTACATAATATTACGCAGCTTCTAGCTTTACTTGGTTGAATGCTTGGTTGATGTTTATATGATACTAGCATAGTTACCTGTGCAGCTGTGCTTCACATGAATATGAATCGTGCACACGATCATAGTTACCCGTGCTTCGCACGGATCATTGAATGTGGATTGTGCACATGATAAGTATCAGGCACGCAGGCATTCCCGAGAGCGGCACACGTTCACAGCAATGCGAATGTACCGCGAGATCACAGCTGCGCAAACTCGCCTTTGTTCCGCACACTCAAGCACAGTGCTTACACGGCCGCGGTGTGCTTCAAGGCGAGCTCGCCTTTGCTCCCCACTTTCTGCAGCCCTGAGCTCTGTTTGTCTTTTCGCTCCCGGAGATTGGCGGCCATAGTCAGACCTTTTCTTTGGAGGCATAGTCACGACGGTTTTCAGAACAGAACAGGAGACTGTACTTCTGATGCAGCGCTCAGCCATAAACGTTAAAACCCGACCGGTTGCATTGTGCGACAACATTCGCGCCTATGCCCTACATTATACATTTGGGAAAGTTGGCAAACACGCGCTGAACATTATACTTACCCGTACGCATGCTTCGCACGGGTCATTGAATATGGTTCGTGCACATTATGCACGTGTGCCAGAGAGCGGCACATTTGTTTATGTGTGGCATGAGATCACAGCTGCGGCAGCATGTAGCACTGCGGCTCAACAAATGATGGAGCGCTGGAGTCGGCGTAGGCCATAGGAACATGCGCTCGTCGGCGTTTGGAAAGCCGATTTCGGGGTTTTGAGGGAGGTAGGAAGTTAAAAATACGATCATGACACGTCCAAGATGTTGAGGAAAGATCTCGGATAAGTCTGGTGCGAATCGGTTCAGTCGTTTTTGAACGCATGCGTTACAGACACACACAGACACACAGACACACAGACACACACACACACACACACACACACACACACACACACACACACACACACACA
>JAOWAW010150360.1:0-10173 GCA_028565695.1 Nicola tetela | reverse complement strand
AATCGAATCAGCGGTGGGCCAGGGACTCCCTATCGCTATCGATATCAGAGAAAAACACTTTCAAAAGTTCAGCGCTCCTATCAATAGGCAATCGACTCGGGGAGAGTCGGCCTGGGCAAAGGTTAGGCTTACTTTGATTTTGCTATGGTATCCGGTTATCCGGTTAGGCAAAGGAGCAAGCTTGACTAGGGCCTAAGGCGCTACACAACGAATCAGGGAGAGCCGGCCACTGAGAGGCTCAGTTGACTTTGATTTTGCTACGCCGGTAAGGCAAAGGAGCAAGCTTGACTTGGGCAGACCACAGCCTGAGCTGGCGTCTAGAATTTATTCCTCTTCCTTTTTTCTCACACGGCGTCGGAAAGGTTTTTCTCTGGCGATGTATTTAGAAAGGCAGACCTCGGTTCATGGCATACATTACAAATAGCTGCAGCTGCGCTGCATGGCTCGGTTGAAGTATATACGCCTTCCGACCATAAATTTTGATCGGGGAAAAAAGACGCGATTAAGCGCGCGCTGGCCAGTAACGGTTGCGGCGTGACGGACACACAGACACACAGACAGACACACGCACACGAACTAATCGTCTGTGGAGCCCTCCTCAGTCCCTACGGGCCTGACGACGACAATAATGGTTGTGTCGAGACACAAGTGGCTGCCACGGTCTGGTGACCCCTACACGGGCAGCATGCCATTAGACCCGTGCACCGCCGGTAAATGGGAGATGACAGACAGCTTGTCAGAAGTACTCAACCACTCATAACGCATTCCACTCAACTACGCGTAAAGCGAATCCCCTAGTTCTCCCATGTCTTCAAAGCAGTAGCTGTCATCTCTGCGGGAGGACGTTGAAGTGGCTTCAAGTGTGTCTATTACCTGCGATTGATTTTCCTCGGAAAGGCGGGCCCACTTTTAGCGTGCACGTCACGATAATCACAGACGATCGAGTGATCGTAATAGGCTGGCTGGATTTCCTTCTTCTCCGAATCCTGCAGCACTAAAGAGATCGCGTGCACGTGGTAGTTCGTGTAAACCGGAACCACTGGAATCCTGGGATAGTAATCGACTGTCAGGCGCCAGACGAAATGTTTTTCTCACCACAAAAGACTCCTCTCACATTGCGCTTAACAACAGCTCTGAGCTTGAAGTTCTAGCGTTGTATTACCTGGCCGACGAGCACCTGTTAACTAGTCCTGTGCCAGTCAGATACGCCGTGTGGACCGCACAATCATCTACGCGTAGAATCCTGACAGTGAAAAGACTTTAAGTCTTCAAATAATTTTCTCGTTCAGAGTGGAAAACAAACTATAGGCAAGCACACCGCCTTGTCTTCACACAACTAGCCTGACAATCATGGTAAGGGGAAGGAATCCGAGACATTGTTGGGACTGCTTGGGGCCCAAAGAGCTGATTTGACCCCTCAGCCTGGCTATTCAGCCATCCAAGAGAAGAACAATGAACAAAACAGCAGTCCCCATTCGACTACAGAGTACTTACCACATGGCGAGTGTAGTGTGAGTCGGGACCGATTCGGCAGTGCAGCTTGACTCGACGTCCATTTAGCGAGTACATTCTGCTGCTGTCATATCGGTTGATCAGCCTATCTCCTACAGACAACGCCAAGCTAGCCAACGTACCGAGCCTAGACCCTCGCACTTTTCACGCGAAATTCTTCAAACGAGGGCAAGTGTGCGGTGGAACAGCCGTCGGGGCTAGCCATAATTATACATGCTGTTTTCTCCTGAAAATATTGAACAGACAACAGTCTCCTTTGTTACTCGCTTCCGCGCCCACTTCTCCGTATCCTTGACTGTCAAGAGGTGAGAGTCTTAACAAGGGGAAGTCGACAAAATGACGCTATCAGCCAATCGCAAAGGAACAACGATACGAGAATCTTTGTGATACAGTACCTTTGAGACCACTTCCAAAATGAATATATTCGCCGATATCGCCTAGCCATCGCCATTAGAAAACTAGTACTCTGTGTAGCTCCGCAACAGTTGCTCTTAATGCGCTAAGCAATCGTGTAAGGTCAACTTGCATCTTAGCGCTTCAAAGCGCGTAGAAGCAGTCGTATTCAAATAAATCGCTCACTTCGTCATACCTCCAGGTCTGCTGGAGCCAATATTACTAGTAACTTCTTTCAAATTAGAGGTTCCCGTCGTACCAAAAATGGATATTACCAATACTGGAACGTTTACTGAGCTGATGTAGCTTTTAAGCTCGCGTTCGCAAGAGCGCACTTAAGCTTGAAGGCCATCCGCGCTGCCACTGCTCTACAGAAAGTTAAGCATGTTCTGTCCCGTATGCGTAGCCTTCTGTGAATCACTCCGTATGCCTTTAGTTGTTTTCTTTGTATTGTACGAGTAATCTTCCACTGTTGCTCGACCGAAATATATTTCATTAAAAAGTTAAAAATAAAGTCCAAATCACTGCAAAAGCGAATTACAGAGTGATGTGCGGTGGATGTTCTAATGTTGTGCGTCGCTTGGTTTCCATGATGACCGTCTTGCCGCTGTTGGCCATGAGTCTCCACTCTTTTAGCCAGGTGCCAGTTGCAGCTACTGCTGCCTGTAGGGAAGTTTCGCATGTATTCCTTGAGTAGTGTGTAGTAGTGAGTGCTGTGTCATCTGCTAATTGGTTGCAAATCGTCGGACTATCAACGACATTGGGTAGGACAAACGTGTAGACTAATAATAACAGCGGTCCAAGGACAGAGCCTTGGGGAACACCAGCCGGAATGGTTGCCCATGATGACATGTGGTTGTTTACTCTCACTCGTTGTTGTCGGTTGTTCAGGTACGCAGCAAGCCAATGCTCCGCCAGTGACACCTAGGTATTCGAGCTCAGCAAGTAAGCCTTTGTGCCAAACGCGATCGAATGCCTTTGAGAGGTCGTAATAGCAGCTCATGATGTATTTCCCCTGTTCAATGGATTCGGCAAGATGGTGAACAATTCGGGTTAGTTGCGGCACAGTGCCATCGTGACGGCGGAAGCCAGATTGCTGCGAAGGGAGTCGCTCATTAACGAAGTTGTACAGTTTGGTGTAAACAAGCCGCTCTTGTTATGTCCTTCTTGTTAACTCATTCACACGACGACAAGGTGTGTAGGAGAGAGAGAGAAAGACTCTTCTTGAATAAGGAAGAACGAATAATATATTAAGAACAGGCAAAGCTATGGTACTAGTCTAGAAATTGTACCTCTAACTGGGCGGTTATGGCACGCAAAGTACTTGGTTCAGTGTACACACGACACGACTTAGCGGCGCGACTTAACCCTACATCAGCTCTAAGACTTTGGAGAGGCAGCTCAGTAAGGATATAGGTCGATAGTTGCTGGGTAATGACCGTTGTCCCTTCTTGTATATCGGCGTGACCGTAGCTTGCTTCCACTCAGCTGGTATGGTCGCAGTCTTAGGCTAAGACTGAGGAGATGGTGCTCACGGAGACTGATTTCGTGAGCAAGCGGACGAAGAAGATTATTCGGCAATTTGGCAGGTTGTCTGCTCAGCAGGCTTTATTTACGTCTAGTGCTCCCAACAATTTTTCATCCTCGGATCTGCTGATGGTCAGGCCCTCTAAGAACTCTCTTTGTTCTCCTCCTACCTTTGTAGGTGGTACTGGTCCATCGTAGGACCATTCTCTGGACTGTGAGATAAAGAAGTCGTTAAGAGCTTCTGCGTTCTCTGTATCGTTAGTGGCGGTCGATCCATCTGGCAGATGGAGGTCGGGAACATTGAACTCTTTGGGTGTTAGGAGGTGTTTCAGCAGTTTGTGCGATCTAGATATTACAGAACTCTCTCGTTGCATCAGGACGGTTGATAGATTCAGGTTGAGGCTTTGTGTTGTGGTCGGCGGTTGCACTATTTTGATCTGGATCGTGATCTGGAGAAAGACCTGGAACATTATCTGACTTTGCGTGCCGAATAAGTGTTGATACCTTATTTCGTTGAACGCGAAAGTTTTTCCAGTCTACCGAAGCGTGTGTGTGCCTGAATCTCTGGTAGAGTTTATGCTTTTCTCGAATTTGTTGTTTAATTTCGTTCGTTATCCAAGGTCGTACTATTTGTCGTTTAGTTGTCCAGCGGTGTGGGATAAAGTGCCTGGCGTGATGCAGGACGTTTACTTTCCAGTGAAGCCACGCTTTCTCGATATCACAGCATTCTAAAACGTCGCTCCAGTTTTCGGTGCGAATAGCTGCTCTGAGTTGGAGGAAGTCTGCTTTGCTCCACTGGAATATATCGCGGCGGATGGCATTCTGGTGTTGCTGTTCAAGGTCCGCTGTTGTGATGGTCCCTAAGATTGTCACATGATCGGAACGGCCAAGCCGAGTGGGGCGCTGAATGGTTGGACTCTTTCTGCGATGTCAGTGAGGACTAGGTTCAGGCAGGATTTCA
Source organism: Nicola tetela (assembly GCA_028565695.1). NCBI lineage: Eukaryota > Metazoa > Porifera > Calcarea > Clathrinida > Clathrinidae > Nicola > Nicola tetela. Next base: position 5,780 of record JAOWAW010150360.1, on the reverse strand, counting down.
ATAAGTCCGAGTAGATGTTCGTAAGGAAGTGTTCAATTTGGTGAAGGTCATATGAGTCGATGAACACCTGTAGCTGTTCTCCGTTGACGTCAGTCGCATCTCCGCTGTACCATGCATTGCATTTGGAGTTAAAACCACCTGTGATAATGCAGTGGCAGGCGTGTGTAGAGAGATCACGGCGAAGTTTACGGAGTGCACCCTCGAGTTGTTCTAAGTATTGGCGGCTTTCATGCCCTGGTGGGCTGTAGGTGGTACATACCAGTAGAGATCTAGATTTCTTAAGACTTCGGATATTGAGTTCGAGCCACAAATCTTCGTTAGTATTTTCGAGCTCTGTACGGCGAGTAACTGATTTTAAACATTTAGAGTGCACATAGCAAAGGACACCACCATGCTGCTTTGTCAGTCGGTCTCGGCGGAAGAGCTCGTATCCAGGCAATTTATGGAGGCTGTCTGGCTCGCCTGGCACGCACCAAGTTTCGGTGATGGAATTAATAATGGCGGTTGGGATAAGTCAGTGAGAAGTTCCTCTAGTTCGCCCACTCTGTTGAAGAGACTCCGAGCGTTGAAAGAAAGGAATATGTGTGTTCGTCTACTGTTCGTTGTGGGGATCTGGACACGTGTAAACGCAGCCTTAGTAACCCACAAGCAAGCAGTGTTCCCCTTGTATGCTCCGTAACACCGTACCACCGTACCAGCCATACGATAATTCGGCCGCTGAGTCCACAAGGTGAGGCTTGCTGAGGCTCGCCCCAATAATTATTACATTGGGTTGGTATGTTGGTAGATGAGATAGCGTCTGAGTCTGACCACTCTATCCGCTACCGGGTTCCAATCCACCGCATGGCCACGCATGTCAGAACTGTGTTCTGTTTCTACCCGTATGTATTCAAACTATGGATTCCATTGGGCTCACATATATCTTCTCCAATTAAAAAACTCTCTGAAAACTCGAAGCAGACTTGCAGAAGGCTATTGCGCTGTCCTCAAGCAGTTCACACTATGGGGAAGATGACTCCGGGTACTTACGTTGGGGGTGGTAAGGGTTGAGGTTGTCCATAAAAGCCGGCGCCCTTGCGCTTGATATTATGTCAGATCAATGGCCCGGTGGGGTCGGACTGGGAGAACGTCCACAGCACCGTTCGACATAACCGGCGAGTGATCCAAAATAATATTTTATTTATTTGTAACTAAGAGATGTTAAATGGGGATTAGACCCAGTAGCAGGACCCTAATCACTGAGGCGCTACTCGAGGGAAGGCTAAAGAACAAGAGCGAATGAGTTAAAGACAAACCTGAAACATGTCTTGAGCAACGAAAACACGAAAACGAAGAAAAAAAAGAGGCAACGATATACAAGAGAAAACTGAAAAAGGTTTTCCAAATTGCAAGTCTCTCGAAGGGATCCCATTGAGATATTTCTATGCAGGACAAGTCTTTTGGCTACGCTCGCCACATGAGGTCAGTCGGTGACCACGCATGGTCGGCAGACTACAATAGGGTCTCGAAATATGATATAGCACTCATTGACGACTTGCACAAGCGGCAGCCGTGCTAGTGGGGTACCATCAATCTGCGCATCCTTACTCTTCGGACAGTCATTACACCACCGTCTTCTTCGTGAGTCAGGTTACTGAGGTACAAGTGGTCCTCTGGTTCTTTGACAGTCGAAATGAGTTTGTGATTTGCAACAGAAGGCAATCACCGTACAGACTCTGCGCCAATCGCAGGCCAGGCAGTGGCGACCCAGAGGAAAGTTGCTGCAAGATACATTTTTCTGAGAATAATCCAATGCTGATGGACAACTAGACACTGAATGTCATGTCAGGAAAAGAAACTAATGATTAGAATCGAAGCCAACAGTATATAGTATCCACTTGTACGTTTATCAAGTCTCCATGGCAACAACTTAAGGTTTGAGCATTAATATATATATCACACCTTTTGGGTGGTTGTCACGAAGAGTGTCCCGCAATCCTTGAAAAGTATTCACTACTCACTCACACAACATTGCCAGCTCCAGAAAGCCTACATCTTGTTCACAAAATACCAGACTCCAAGGAACCGTAGGAAAAAGACTCTTGCATCTCTACCCACATCGACAAAGACAAAACAAGCCGCATGGCGTATTGTTATAGCAACTACGATATTAAGGGGAACGCTAGCACCCACTAAAGCTTTGTAACACCCCTACCTCATTTGGTGACATCTACTCCTAATAAATAAATGAACATATAACTTTAAGTAACAGAACAAAAGAAGGAGAAGAAGAAGGCAAACCAAGTCAGAACCAGGAGATTCAGAAAAAAAAAAACAGGAAAAAACAACAACCACTGACCCGTTATGACAGCAATTTTAGACTTCAATCGCCAAATAGCCCCAGCTCCTGACAACCCATCAGCAGTTGAGTTGGCTGTAACTGGCTGATGCTGAATAACAAAGCGTACTCCTGGAACTTCAGTTACCATTGTATAATAGTTGGAGTATTGTGACTGAGAACTGTATTGAATCTTGCAACGGAGCCCAACTTAAATGGTGTTTCTACACCTGAAACCAATACAATCTGGTGGTGGCCCTAAACCAACCTACACCTAAGACTTGCTATGACATACTCCCCCTCCTGAAAAGTCTCCAGAGAGAAACAATCAATAAATAAAAGGAAGAAGAAAACTAAATTGACATACCGTGATCTAAAATATAAAAAAAAGGAAAGAAAGAAAGAGAAATATGTATGATGGTATGGCCGGAATTCTATAGATTATATTGATAATGTCAGATCCAGAAAACACCTTCAGAGTGCATTTCTACATTGTCTTGAGGACCTGTTGAATATTCAGATGTCCCCAGACATGGGTCTGGAGAGTGTTTCCTAACTGGTCACCAAATTCAAGAAGATCTTTGTACAAGAAGTTAATGAGAATCTGCAGTTGCCAAGAAATTTCATCCAAATCATATGACAGAGAAATATCGTAGAGCAATGAAGGAGCCATTCCCAAAAACTAGTCCTCAATAGGGCGTTGAACCACTGAAGCATCCTGGCACTTAGCCTGCAGAATATGATATGTAGAACCTACACACAATATGACCCTGTAGAACTCACTCTTGTAAGATGCCAACTTCCCACCTAGCTTCTGACTCTCAGGGTTCAGTTTTTGACATACCAACTGACCATCCTGCATTGCTAAAATCCTTGACCGAACTTCTCTGTAGACATGATCCATCCGTGCCAAGTCCATGTCAACTAAAAAAAAATGTCGACCACGAGGAAGAAGACATTATTGAAGCTCTCACCTAAGAGGTTTTCGAGGAAAGATAATCCGGCACAAGGAGATGAATACCCAGCTGGTTTAGTAAAGCTTGTCTGTGGGATTGTAAACAAGAACTTGCATTTTCAGATTAGGTGGCATAGTCTTTGAGCCATGCGGGGGAGGGTCTTACATGTCGCCTTGACCTGGTTACTACTTCAGGCGGCTCTTGTTGACTTGGTGCAGGTACCTCTTCTTGAATTATGTGGTCCGCAGGCACTTCACTGCTTCCACTGCTGTTGTCTGGTTGCATATCACCGCCTATTTCAGTGCCGTGGCCTTGTTGTAGAGACTCTTCCTCACTGTCCCCCCAGTCCTGGACTCTCCTTAGTGCCTGCCTGTTCTGTCTCGTCACCCTTCCATTGCTGCAGAGGACTTCATAGGATCGAGGGGCAACCTCCCTTAGAACTATGGCCTTCTGCCACATTGTGGCGCTGCCTTGGTGTTGCACCCTAACTGTGTTGCCTTGGACCAACTCATCCATTGGATGAGCCTTTTTTGTTATAGTACATTTCTTGCCTCTGTTGCCTGTTTTGCAGCTCTCTGGCAGTTTGGCCATCCTTCTCACCCAGCAGTGATGGTCTCGTTGGGACTGTTGTCCTTCCCATCAGACGTTCCATGGGGGAAGTGGACATGCCTTGAGTGGAGGTGTTTCTGTATGCCAATATTGACAGCCATGTGTCCTGGCCGTCGTCTTGAGCTTTCCTCAACAACAAGTGCTTTGCAGTCTTCACCACGCTTTCCGCTTTACCACTTGACGCAGGGTAGTATGGACTGGATGTTACATGTTCTTTGCAAATGATTCAAATCGCTGGCATGAAAACTGAGGGCCATTGTCAGATATGGCTTTTTCGGGTATTTCATACCGCGCAAATTGCCTGCGAAAGTGCATGATGACAGTTATCGCTGTTGTGTTGTCCAGCCGTTCTAGCTCCCAATATCCGCTCCAATAGTCCACAAGGATCAAAAAGTCAAAGTTTCCCAGCTGAAAAAGGTCTGCTCCTTATACTTGTCAGGGCTGGTTGGGGATGTCATATGAACGTAGTGGCTGTCTTGGTTGACCCCTGCCCATCCCCTGAAATATATCTCAGTGGCTCAAGACGTCTTTGAGTTGTGCGTTCATACCTGGCCAAAATATGAGTTCTCTGGCATGACGCAGAGTGGCCTCTATACCCATGTGTGCTGAGTGCAGCTTTTTCACAAGCTTCTGTCTGAAGGCTGGTGGAATGATGCACCTGTTGTTCTTGTAGGCAATTCCGTTCTCTATTGTGAGTTCTTCACGGTGATGAAAATATGGCCTTCTATCTGCTGGGACATCTTGTTGATGGTTGGGCCATCCATCCTTTATCATGTCCTACAGCTTCATCTTTGTGGGGTAATCTCACATGGTCTTGCATACTTCCTCTAGAGTGGGGTCTGAGATACCCTCCTTGACAAGTTCTGCCGCCAAGACTTCTTCCAGGTCGGCCTCCCCTTGCACTGGGTCTTCATTGCACTTGCCAACTGGAGCCCTTGACAGAGCGTCTGGAACATACATAAGTTTGTCTGGTACATAGACAATGTCAACATCATAACACTGAAGGGCCAGAAGCATGCGTTGCAGTCTTCTTGGAGTGTCTGCAAGACTCCTCTTCACAATTGTTGCAAGAGGCTTGTGGTCTGAGTGAACCTCGAATCTTTGACCATATGCATACTGGTCAAACTTCTGACATCCAAAAACAATTGCCAGCAACTCCCGCTCACTTTGAGCATAACCTTGCTCTGTTGTTGTAAGTCTCCTGCTTGCGAACGCAACAGGATGGCCATCCTGAAGTAGCACAGCACCAAGTCCAGAATTTAATGTGTTGCATAGGAGCGTGACAGGGCGCTGCTTGTCAAAGAATCTCAGTACTGGAGCAGACGCGAGTGCCTCCTTTATAGCGGTTACTGCTTTCTCTTGGTCTGGATCCCACAGCCATGCGACATCCTTACCAGTGAGCTGATGCAGCGGCTGAAGCACACTGCCCATGTTTGGCATGAATCGAAAGAAAAAATTTGCCATCCCCGCAAACCGTCTTACTTTCTTCACATTGGTTGGCACTGGCATTGCCTTGATGGCTCGGAGTTTGTTCTCATCAATGCGTAGGCCTTGACCAGTCAGCGCGTGTCTAACATATGGAATGCTCGTGGTCTTAAAGCGGCAGTGTCACGATATTCTTGATTTTTTACCAAAAATTAAATGGCGGTAATTCACGTCGCGAAAGCGTTTACGCGGATACAAACGACTTGAGATGACAGGCACTGTACGTGGGGTGCGCGACGAAAAAAAATGGGCTTGGCTTCACAATGCATACTTCATCACGACTCGGCAGCGCAGCAACTTACAGGGGCTTGCTTTCCTAATCACTCGACAAAAAGGTCAGTCTGAAACGGGGCTTGGGACGTGTTCCTTCGTAATGAGTGACCAAAGTTTTGACCTTGAGTCGTCCTTCTGTG
>JAOWAW010150349.1:0-10174 GCA_028565695.1 Nicola tetela | reverse complement strand
CCCCCACTCTCCTCCCCCTCCCAACCATTACCGCCGGCGTTTGTAAATCTACGGATTAAAGCCGACTGGCAATCGGACTCCATAACGTTCGTTTACGGCCGCTATCACTGTTGAATTTCAAGTCAGTGAACGGCCATTGACTCCGCGTACACCAGATGATGTTGTAAGCACAACACACTCACCTCATCTTCATAATCGATAACAATTTCAGGACGAGCAAGAAGATGATGAACGTCGGCGTCAGAGCCGTCCTTACAGACCTTGTAAAGAGTTTGTTGCTGCGCAGAAGAGGAAAAAAAAGGGTGACTGTTAAAGTTGGAGATGAAGTCCAAGAATGAGAGACACTAGGCCGGAAGAGCTCTTTGGAATGGATAGCAGCGAGTGGCGGAAGGGGAATGAGTGCGAGCCAGGGCTTGACGTATTGAAACGATTAGTAAGGGATTGGAGGAGAAATAAAAGACGATAAGGCGACAAAGGAAGAGTGAGCAAGACTGAGAGAGAAACGAAGAGAGTGACATGTAAAGGAAACTAGAAATCCCGCCTGAATTTGGTTGAATTAGTAACTGCAAGATCAATACTAGTGCCTTTCGATTACCATGCACTCGTTCTCTCTATCAGGTACTTACCAATGTTGTCATTCTCCAATCAAAGGAACTTGCTTAGTGCCCAACTCCTTTTCTACAAACGATCCACTTGAAACTTCCTCTTTCCTTCCAGATCGTAGTGTCTCTCTCTTAAGATTGTAAGGCCTTTCGTCTCCCAGGTCGCTTTTGTCAACATATCAGAGTCTTTCTCTCAATTGTGGAGTTTGTCAAGCCATCACTCTGACGTTGTTGATAAACAGGGTCGGCCTGAATGCTAACTGACATGCGAGGTGTTGATAAACACTGAGAAAGCTATGGCCTTCTGTAAGCTGTCTGCGGGTATGTGTATCAACTATAGACCTACGATTGTGTTTGTACAGGCTGCGTGCAGTCGCGGCTTAGCAAAGCCGCCATGGCTGCGTCGGTCACTGGCGAGACCGATCGTGTTACAGCCGCGACCGTCTGACATGACAACAGCTAATGACAGAACGGCTCGAATTGTGCTTTTCTACGCATACCATGCGGTGCTTTAGCGACCGCTGACGATAGGCTGTGATTCTCTAAATTCGTCGTAACCGCTTGCGCAAGGCAAGCGAAACAGCTGCGAGTCTCCGACACCGGAAATGAATTCTGTACCGTTGTGTGTTGTAAATAGAACACGATGGGAGATCTAGAAGTAAGCAGCAAATGTATTGGATCTCGAGCTCAGGCTTTCTTATGGATGTACCGGATTGATCACGATTTTGGATAGAAATGTCTGCTAGGTCATACACATGATGCATATATTTCTCTGAAGTAGGAGAAATCCTTACTGCTTTTCATTTTTTAGTCAGTACATGTACATGGAGATGTACCGGTATTGGATTGAAGCCACGCATAGCATCCCTCTCCTTAGCGCACGCACGCGCAGGTACACACACACGCGCACACACACACACACATTCATAAATCTTACGGCGAAGAAGAAACTGAAAACAGAGAGACTTCCCAGAGATATTACAACTAATTTACGGGTAGAACAAGACAAGAACCAGCCCCATCCTGTCTTCATAAGTTCTGAACTCGAGAGTTGTCACAAAGACATATTATGCGAGTGAATAGTGAATACAATTTTTCATTTTCATCACGGTTTTCTTCTAGCAGCACCTAAAATGTTTTGATTTTCGCAACTACTTCAGTTTTTGAAACATTTCCCAGAGAAACGGTTATCGATAATTTCGGGTATATACCGATCCCGTGTAAATGGGGCATTGCAAATGCACAAAACATTTCTAATATTTCTACAGATATCCGAGGTGCCTGGAAGACCATACAAGCATGATTAACAATGTCAGCCAGCAGGGAGACTATGAGGATCAATTGCAGCACATCAATTATATGACTCACACCTCAACACAAACTGATGTCCATTGACAGAGGGAGCGACAGACAGAGAAAACAGGAAAGAAAGAAAGAAAGACAGAAAGAATAAAGGAAAGAAAGAGAGAGAGACTGACAGAGAGAGAGAGAGAGAGAGAGAGAGAGAGAGAGGAGAAAGAGAGCTAAGTAAGTAAACTGATAAAACAGAGAGCAAATGGACTGAACAGACATGACTAACAGTTCAAATTTTCATTAAAAACGTAGAAGAATGATAAGAATTAGGAGCAGGAGGAGGAAAATTAGGGGAAGAAGCAGAATAAGAATAAGATGAAAACAAAGGTTCAGTCTGAAAGAGATTGGTATGCCACACTAGGTAACAACTGTAGCGTCTGATAACAGTTTCTGTATGATCTGAAGTTTCTGATGATTGGTAAGCTGTGATGATGCTATGATGTTTCACATGCAGGCCAATATATCCAGCAGGTCTCTGGGAGACTTATACCACAGAAAACCATCGACCATTCCTTGAACATACAAATCATTTGAGGCAGGGTTATCACCCATGAAGATTGTCATGGGGCAATCTCTAGAGGACAAAGCAGCAGCAAATGCTTCTGCTCCTTGATCACCAATCATTGCATCACAAAGCCCCACCCAGTGTAGAGTGTGGTTGGCTTTGAGGGCTTTGCTTAGGAGACAGGCACCATCATCTCCAATCATGTTCTCACTAAGGTTAATGCCGACCAGAGACGTGTTGGTTAGAAGTTTTGATGCCAAAAGTGGGAGTTCTGCAATTGTGAAGCCTGTATTAGCTAAACCAATTAAACGCAGTGAATTGTTTGTGAGAAGGTGGTTGATTGTGTTGCCATAACTTGCTGGGCAGTTGTCAGAGCGGTTAGTGAAGAGCGTGTTGTGATCCAGGTTCAGGTACTGTAGCTGATGGTTGGCTTGTGACAGGCTATTCAGTAAGATATCTGCACCTTTTGTTGTCACTTTGTTTCCACAGAGATCGAGTGCCAAGAGAGTGGTGTTGGTTTTCAAACCATCAGCTAGAGCCCTCATGCCATCATCAGAAATGTTGTTAGACTTGAGATCTAGCGATGTGATGCGGCAATTCGATTGAAGACAGCTTGCCACCGCTACAACCCCAGGATCACTCATGCCACAGCATGCTAATTTCACTTCCCATGGTTGAGACACAGCTGGAGACTCGTCATTGCCTGCAACTGTTGCTGTGTGCAATCTGTGGAAGTCGACACAGCTAATACTGCAATCACTGCTGAATATCTTACAATAGCCAAAATCAACAATGTGCATGTTTGGCTGAGGGAGGGACATGCTCAGCTGCTTGATGCCCGCTGGAGAGATATCATTACCTGACAGATCAATGGAAACCCTCCTGAATGGCTGTGGAAAGGCTGACTCATGGGTGGTCTGCCATGCCTGGGTCTGTGGTTCATCACTCTTAGGCTGACCTGCTGCATGAGTTGAGGCACTCATGGGGAGCTTGGAATTTTGACCTGTAGCAGATGACAGAAATGGACTGATGGAACTGATGATGTTGTCAGTGAGCTTGTTGAGCCCCAGGTGTAAATGCAAAAGACCAGTTGCTGCCTGCAGAATTTGCTCAGCTGAAGAGTCATCTAATGAACAGCTGAGCAGATAGAGCTTTAGTAGGGTGTTGTTTGCTCTCAAAGCCTTGCAAAAGTGATGAACAGATGTGGGTGAGGAAAATGAAGACGTGTTGTTACTCATCCAAAGTGTTTGCAGACTTGTACTTGATGGGATTCCTTGTGACAATGCAGTAATGCCTGCTTCACCAAAGTTATTTCCTTGGCAGTCCAGTGTTTGTAGGCTATGGCTGTGCTGCAACAGCATTCTCAATGTGTGGCCATCATCACTCTGAAGGTTGCACATGGAAACATCCAAGACCTTGAGAGTGCTACTTCCTTTCAGAGCATTCACGAGATGCTGGAGCCCTTCTCCTCTTATGCCTGGGTTGAGCTGAAAGTCTACCGAGTGCATGCGTTGCAGAAAGTTTGCTGCAGCTAATATGGCACAGTGCGCTGAACCGAGCCCAGAGTTGTACAGCCTCACCATAGTCATGTGTTGACAGAGCTGAAGAACATATGCAATGACACTGCAATCATGAGGAGTGAGACGGATATTCCGAAACTCCAGCTTTATTTCAGGTAGAATGTTCTGAACTGCTGTTTGTAGCAAACCTTGGTGTTCACCTCCTGCTGTTGATGCGTTTTCGGCAATGCATTGTAAAGTTAGCAAGTGCATGTACTGAGCCTGAAGAGATCCTGGAGCAACTGATGACTTGAGACAGCTGACAAACTTTGGGAGTAGTTGGACATCCATTTCCCCAGCAACAAAAGTCCACAACAGGCTGGTGGGCTCTCCAACTCCGAGAAGATGAATATACTCATCCACTTTTGCCCAGTTCCCATTTGATGCTGTCTTGGCAATTGCCCTTGCCGCGAGGTACTCTTGAAATGACAGATGGAAGAACTGGTAGTAGTTCACAGCCTCGTAGGCATACTGGGCTTGTAAAGTTGTCAGGAAGCCAATGCTTTGTGCAAGGTTTATATACGAGTGTGACGCACTGTGAAGATCGTCATCCGAGAAGATGAATTGGCCTTTGTCCTTCAATAGGCCAGCGAGAGCAAGATCACAGATTGCTGTCTGAGTGCCACCACTGCACTTGTCATATTTGTCTGAAGAGTTGCAAGAAAGTTTTTGTCGTCTAACATACTCCCTCTCCATGTTCTTCATCAACATGCGATAGAGCTGCGTGTGAGAGTGAGGAATTTCCTCACCATCATTGTCCTTTAACACCTGAAGCACTAAGACAGTGCTCAACGGGTTTTCCATCAGAGAGCGAAGATCAGCACTGTTGTGAAGATCATCTCGAAGCTTGCATTCTGTGTCAGTGTTTAACTGCTTCTTGGCAATCATCTGGTCAAGACTCTCCTTAGGAAACCCAACCATCTCCATAAACTGATCAACATGATCCACAAGCTCGTACGCCGCTTTGCATGGCCGACTTGTTATTAGCACAGAGCAGCGACGAAGACTCCTCCTCTTGGCAATGTCCTTGAAAGCGTTTAGCTTTACCAGGTTACTAGAGCCTTCGTCGGCACCGTCAAATATCAGTAGCACATCCTCCTGATGATCTTGGATGTATTGCCACACATCATCTTGCTCTTTTCTTGTCAGTTCCTTATGGCGGCGGATACCCAGGAGAGCTGGTTCATTGATATCTTCGGAGACTTCAGCAATTTCACAAGCAGCAACATAAATGATCAACTTGTAGTTCTGCCAGCCCTCGCCTTTTGCCCAGCTGTTGCCCAGTTTACGACAAGCCATAGTCTTCCCGCCACCTGCCTGTGCAAACATTAAACATCTTCGAGGACGTGGAGTTTGCTCTGCTACGCCATCATGCTTGGTGGTATCCTGGAATAAAGATGTCAGTCTATGTGCTTCCTTTTGTCTGTTGCTAGCCATGCTGTTGTCGTAGAATTGGGATTTCTCATTCAGTGCCATCTTTGAAAGCTTAAGCTTAAGCATGCGAGCCCTGCGCTTAGCTTCATCATGACTCAGTTTGTGTATGTCTACATCAATGAATGCCTCGTCAACATATTCCCGGCTAAGTCCAATGCCTGTGAAGTGACATGCGCTGTACTCTCCCACGGTGAACGAGTCGATCAAGATGTTCCGATACTTCTCGGCCGCTGTGCAATCCAAAGCTATGCATGCCTCTGGTTGTGTTGCAGCTGGTCCCTGGAAATTGAGAGGAGTTGACTCCGTCAATGTCTGTAGCTGTTCATCACCCCTCTCAATGCACTGGACACACAAGGGCACACGAAAGATGCAATTAGCAGGTGTGATACCTCTGTGCTCTTTCAAACTTAATTAAATGAGCAGGTTGAGAGGAATGATACAGTTATTTGGATAGCTATAAGAATTAAGGTACCAAACAAGTATCAGTATTGCCAATTTTTTTGCACAGCTTAAGGTGTTTATTAAATACTTATTTGAATTTATTTCTTTGACTCTTTATTCTCTTCCCACACCATCCACTGCAAACTCCCTCCTTACTCATTCTACACCTCTCATTATCACAGATTTTTCCTTTTTCATGCCCTCATATTCTCACTTGAGCTCACTCACTCCTATGTTCACAGTCTTATAGTAACTAACTCACTCTCATCTGTTAACACTTTACAAGTGGCGTGCGCATGGAGCTGTCGGAGGCCTATCTTGTCATACATTTTGATTGCGAAATAAAGATGCGATTAGACAGCTATAGCTGTGCTGCATGGCTTGATTGAAGTATGTATGCCTTCCTACCATACATTTCAATCGGGAAAAAAAGATGCAAGTAGCTGGCTAGCAACGGTTGCAGCGTGATGGACACAGACACACATATGGACATGAATTAATAGTCTGTGGAGCCCTCCTCAACCCCTACGGGCCTGACAATGACAATCATTTACTCTCTCACTCCCTCTCTCTCCTGTCTTTTGTCTTTCGCCCCAGATCTCAGTCATGCACCAGTTCACTGTTCCCACAATGCACTTGCATATTCACTTTTTACTTATTATTTCTCTGAATAATTCTTTCCGTCACCCATGCATTCATTCATGCTACGTATCCCTGTCCCGCCCTCTCTCTCTCTCTCTCTCTCTCTCTCTCTCTCTCTCTCTCTCTCTCTCTCTCTCTCTCTCTCTCTCTCTCTCTGATCCCTCGACCGTTCAGTCACGCAGCGACTTACTCTCTTTCCCATCGGCCAACTCCCCCCTCACTTACTCACTCACTCACTCACTACTTACTCACGGTCTCTCTAACTCACCACCTCACCCAGAAACTTATTCCTTCATGCACTCACTTACCCACTAGGTCCCTGACCCACTCACTCACTCACTCACCCACACACTCACTTGAAAGACATTTTATTGACAAATGACACCCAAATCACACAAATATAGCATACAAGAAGGCACACAAATCAAAACAAAAAAAAAGACTGAAACACAAAACGACTGATGTTCATATATATGTATATATCTGTATTACAATCATGATTGTTTAAGGAAACGTAACTTCGGCAAAAAAAGAGTTGTGATTTAGTGAAGACGTCCCTCCACTATCGCCAACTCCGCATTGGAGATCCTGCTGCGGACATGATGATGAGATCCTCTCCGAGTGGCAGGCACATTACTCTTGATTGCAGCAAGGCAAAGCTCATCCGACAGCGTAGTCACCCCATTACTGCCGAATATGGCAGCCTCCATTTCTCAGCCAGGAGAAATACCAGACGCTTGAACGTCACGATAGACGCTGGACCAAAGCCGCCAGATGCAGAAAAAACGAGTGGCATAAATGAGGCCATCTCGACATCCCTCACTCGTTGGTTGTACTGCCTCCTCTTAATTTTTTCGTGACGACGATAGACAGCGGTTGTGGACGGTGCTTGATTCGAATGCGCACAGGGATTACAGACCCTAACATCAAAAAATGCATGTTTGAATGCACTGCCCCACAGACCTCTGGCTTTGACGTCCAACCGAGCTTGTGGATCCCTGTTTCCGTGGCAAAGTTGCTCTCCGCTGAGGGGCTGCAGTTTTGGCTCAACCTCTACATCGTAGCAAACCTCCATGGAACTGCTGTAAGGTCCCTGATTTCATTGTGTCGAATGATAGTAAACCTGCCTTTGCCACATGATAAGGCATGGCTGGTGTCAAACGCCTCGCCACATGCACAATGCGACGGCAGGTTTGACAGTTCCCAGCCATAGCGGAGGGCAAGTGCGCCTCTGAACGCACTCTTGTGGAGGGCAAACCCATGCTCGTGGATGGGGCTTGCCAAGAGCCACGATGAAGCACCTGGATCTTGGGCAAGAGCGACAGGCAGACGCAGCGAAGATGGCAAGCACTCGCATACTTCTCAACACTTGACAGGTTGAGCTTCACTCGTCAACCTTCGCAGTCTTGAAAAGATTTTGCGCTGCTCGGCCCGGGATTCGCCCAGGCGATCAATTATCTCTTCACTGTGCAGCGTTAGAATGAACTGCAAAATAGCTGCAGTGATCTCGAGCGACATCTTGTTGAAACCCACACGCTCACTCACTCACTCACTCACTCACTCACTTGAGAGACATTTTATTGACAAATGATACCAAAATCACACAAATATAGCATACAAGAAAGCGCACAAAACAAAACAAAAAAAAGACTGAAACACAAAACAACTGATGTTCATATGCATATTATAATCATGATTGTTTAAGGAAACGTAACTTTGGCAAAAAAAGAGTTGTGATTTAGTGAAGACGTCCCTCCACTATCGCCAACTCCGCATTGGAGATCCTGCTGCGGACATGATGATGAGATCCTCTCCGAGTGGCAGGCACATTACTCTTGATTGCAGCAAGGCAAAGCTCATCCGACAGCGTAGTCACCCCATTACTGCCGAATATGGCAGCCTCCATTTCTCAGCCAGGAGAAATACCAGACGCTTGAACGTCACGATAGACGCTGGACCAAAGCCGCCAGATGCAGAAAAAACGAGTGGCATAAATGAGGCCATCTCGACATCCCTCACTCGTTGGTTGTACTGCCTCCTCTTAATTTTTTCGTGACGACGATAGACAGCGGTTGTGGACGGTGCTTGATTCGAATGCACACAGGGATTAAAGACCCTAACATCAAAAAATGCACGTTCAAATGCACCGCCCCACAGACCTCTGGCCTGACTCACTCACTCACTCACTCACTCACTCACTCACTCACTCACTCACTCACTCACTCACTGATTACTCATTCATTTACTTACTAATCCATTTACTTTTTTCCTGTCAATTCAGGAAATCTGTGTTGTCGTTGGTAATGCCTGCTTTGCTTGGCACACGCACATTTAGTAAACTCCAATCAAAGTGCTGCACCTGCTACTCATCTACCACCAGATACATGTACATGATGCTTTCCTTGTAGCTGGATATTTCGTGCCATAGAATCACTTTATCAACACATGCATACTAGACCATGGCAAGAAGAGTTTTCTTTTATCTTTATGTACTCACCTTTTCAAGATGCGATGTGTTCTTGACCAGTTCTGTTCGCAGATCCAGGGAAGGCAGCGGAGACTTCATTGTCATCTCCTGGAATTGAGAATCAATCATTGTTTGTGTGCAGATCACCACACTGAGAACTCACACTGGAGGAAGAGCTCTGCGATAAGAGTCTGTTGCAACTAGTAATTAGCAACTTTCTTCTGATGTTACTAAACTGAAAACATTTCTTTAACAAACAATGGTACTGAAATGAACATGCTACTATAGGTAGTTGCCTTGGCAACTGATGATTGCTGAATGGCAAACTCATATGTTTGATAGTGTCTTCTTTGACTCTTTGTCCCACACTAGAGAATTCAAAAGCCTCAAATATTTGGTTGGCACATGAACTTGGCAGGCAATGTCTATCCCACATGCATTGCATTTCAGTTTCCATTCACTGCAGGTTTTAATCTCCTGTCCTCTTAATTTAGTGGACAGTTTGTTGGTCATCTGTAGGCAGATGGCGTTCTATTTGTGGTGTATATAAATTCGCATATTTATCTGCCTGTGTCTAGTATCTGCTTTTACTTGCCATCACTGTAAAACACCGTCAGATGCACGGGCTGACATGTGCATCTATTAGCTTATTTAGATTTGAAACTTTTACAAACTTTAAATTGTGAGCATAGTCCTTGGAATTATTTCAATCAGCTGCTAGCAAAGAATCACGGGCATTAATAACAACAACAATTATTATTATGATGGACTGACTGGAAGTAATGCCTCCATCTGCCGAGTCAAATCAGGTTGTCTTAGTCGTTCAGTGAAAATGGTGGCCAGCTGCTTCTGCTTCTCGTCATCACTGAGCTGAGCCACGTCCGGTTTGCACAACCAAGATTGGAACAGCTCGGTTGCAATGTTCACAGGGTCATGTGGGTAGTTTTTGAAGAGATGATAAACTGGATCATCTTTCGGATTGGTTTTGATTTGGAGCTGAATGGCTAAACTGTTGCATGTGCCAAGATCCTTGACTTCATTGCTTACGGTTGCCAGTAACCTCAGCCAATCAACTACAATAAACATACACGTTGCCACATATCAGTTGTTGAGCAGACACCTATATGTGCTGGTTATATGTATATGTGCTGGTTGTATGTATGTGTGCTGG
>JAOWAW010150338.1:0-10175 GCA_028565695.1 Nicola tetela | reverse complement strand
CGACTCACGACTCGTCAACGAGTCACGCCGGGATCGTACGTTAGTGATTCGTATACAATTTGCCCAACCTCCCCATTAATGCAGCGCTTCACTACGACTGTTCACTTTCCCATGACGGTCATCCTGACCTCATGGTCGGGTAACTATGCTATCAAGTGCACGATCCACACCCAATGATCCGTGCCAAGCACGGCTAGCGATGCTAGTTTGAAATATAGACGTGTACCAAAGCCTCATATCAGTACACGCAAAGCGCCATCAATGCATAGACAACAGATGAAAGATGAGTCACAGTACTAGTCCGCAGGTGGGCATGCAGAGCTTGACCGTTTCTCATCAGATATCTTCGCCCACTCGCGCACAAACTACAATAGCGCATGCGGTACACTGGTTTCTTCTTTTCTGGCCTTTTAGCAGCAAAGGAATGGCTCTTATATTTTATATATAATCATAACTTGCAACAGGGTACGTGTAAGTTGAGGGCATGTTCTAGTGCACATGGTAAAGTATGCTGTTGACTTCAGGGCTCAGGTCATGCAGGAAAATCGTACTAGAGAGTCAGCTGCAGTACCACTACTTGTGTAATTGATGAGATTGGCTGTAAGACAACGGGATCTGACCGGACTTGAACAGCAGTAGAGCGAGTGAGGATTTAGGGCTCTGAATCTACCAGATATAAGGCCGATTGTGAACGTTCTGCGTCCAAGCCAGACGCCGCCCAAAACCCTCCAGTGATTCCAAGGACCTAGTCGTGGCGAAGATTTTACTACGAGAGAGCTGGCGTCCGCAAATGTCTGTTTGTCGTGTAGCCCTGACAGAGAAATATACGGCACATGTAACGCATTTATCCTACCGATATCCGATTGGCGTAACCTAGCGATGCCTACCGATGAATTTAAGTGCCCATCCCGCCATTCGATTTTCCAAAAACGGCAAACACTGCAATAGTCACGGGTCCTAAAAAAGAACCACGGACATTCCAGACCAGAGGAATGGAAAAATGTGGGCAGCGCAAATGGCTACCGAGCATTTCGTAAGGAACGCGAATGCTCTAACCACTGGTGTCCGTTTCGCGTGCACGCCACAGCTATGTGCCTTAAAGACAAACCGACTGGACCAATGTACAGACACTTTGTCATTACTTTGACAACTCGGTATGGCGAGCCAGACGTTTCAACATATGACTGCAGAAAATCTTGAGATGTGGTCAGACGACGTAATCGAGAGCGTCGTTCACTTACACTTCGAGGTGACTGGTGGAGGAGACTAGAACAATCATGCTAGACGATACAGAGTGACAAGAAGCTCCAAGCCTGGGGCGGGATCGATGTTTAACCCTAAGAGCCTCAGATGGTGTTATTTGATACCTTTCTTACATATAAATACATGTACATTGTTTAGAGTTGGCCACACAGAGAAAAATCTTGGTGACTTTTCCTAACTCATTGAAAGGTGCCTGCTTCTGCTGTCACCTGTACAGATTGTTTAGAGTTGGCAAGACAGCGATAAATCTTGGTGACTTTTCCTCACTCATTGAAAGGAAGATTTCATTCTCATAAAACAGGTGCCTGCTTCTGCTGTCAGCCATTGTTCACAGAGAATATCTAGAAGTATTAAGTGGTGTCAATTGACACCCTTGGCCATGTGATTTTTCAACATAGATAAAGCCATGATAAATATATTACACATACACCTGATTACCTACTTGCTAATATTTTTTGCACATTCTCCTTGCTATTTTCTTTTGTACTGATCGTAACCTGGACATTGGCTGAAGTTGTTTGAAAGCTTTAAACATATGAATCTTCTTCGAAAGTGTCAAATGACACGCTCTGGTACTTAAAGTTAGTAAGAAAACATGGGGCTCCTAGGGTTAAGATTGGCGATGCTGTGTGTGGGTAACCCAATGCGCATGCGCAGACTTACTCACACTGATAGACGTAAACCAGCCCACCTATTCTAACTCAGCAAGTCATTTGGAAGGTGATAGCAAGATTTGGATTTGCTATAAAATTAATTCTGGCCAGAGCGACGATCATACAGCAGTGTGTTGTCGACAAACATTGCGCTTAGAACTAAAAGCATGCATAAGACGAGAGAAATCAAAATGACACGGAAGAGTAAAGGTCCAAGGGCTGAGCCCTGAGATACACCAGAGGAAATTGAAATTGGACGGAAAGATGAATGAACACCGTCAACTTTGGTGTAAAGCTATGCATGGTTCGCTGAGGAAGATAGCTGTGAAACGACGCAAGGTTCAAGGTTCCGGTCTTGCGAACCAGTGCTCTCCGACTTTTGAATTAGGAACAGATAATCTAATCCATCGAAAGCTTTAGTCATATTCAGGAATTAATGCACGGTCCGGCGTCTAAGGGACGTTGCCAGTCGTCAAAGAAAGATATACTGTTGCCTTACTGCTGACCTGCTTAAAATGGAAGAGACCCAAACTGCTTATCTGGAATGGCATTAACTCTAAGGCTGTGCGATTGCACCTGCTCTCGAGCATGCTCCCATGGCCTACGCCGACTCCAGCGCTCCATCATTTGTTGAGTCTGATAGACCTTGAACCTCAACATTGTCACCTCTACATGTAGACAATGCGTGACAGCCTATGGGAGCGAAAACTGCAACAACGCCGCACTGCACTGCTGGGCGCGAAAACTGCAACAATGTCTCAATGCTGCATTCTGCTGCAGCTAACGCAGCTGTGATCTCGCGCCACACATTAGAGAGCTTGCACAACTCGTATAAACGAGTCCAATACGAGTCGGCCGAGGCACTCGTTTACGAGTGGGACCCGTTTCGTTAGTGAGATTGCGCGTCTCGTTTAGTGTGTGGCCATGGAAACAAAAACTGGCGTCACTAGCTGCTATAGCGTTTGCGATCTCTGCCATGCATATGCATCAACTTTTACTTCAAGGTGATGTGGGCATGGGGGAACAAGACGACTTCGAAAGCGCTCGGTTGTTGCTACTGATTGCCCACGATGATGGATCTATCAACGACGAAGAATTGCTTGTGCTAATTTTTGCTTTAGATGAAGACCAGGAACAGCAGTAGCGTTGCGGTAGTCACCGCATTGCTCCTCGAGCTCATGGACATCGTTTGAACCCTGACACGCTCGCCGACTAGCGCTGCAAGAAGCTTTTTCGTTTCATTCTTCCAGAGATTCTCCAGCTTTGTGCACGTATGGAATTTTCCGAAGTGATGTTCGCAGAGAACAGAACTAGTTGGACAGCTGAGGAAGGCTTATGCATTTCACTTAGACGACTAGCCTATGTCGTTTGTGCGATTTGGTGGATGTCTTTAGTCGTAATGTTTCGGACCTCAAGCGCATTTTCAACCATTTGTGCTTGTTTGTCGTTCGAAGATGGGCGCACCTTGCAGGGAATTTTAGCCAAGCCGTATGGTTTACTGCCGCCCGTTTGGAGCCGATGATACGCTGAAAGAATTCGAGCAAAAGCTCACCTCAATAATTGCTTTGGCTTTATCGACGGAACTGTACGGCATGTGTGTCGGCCACAGGAGCAACAACAAACCTTTTGCAACGGTCACAAGCGAACACACGCTTTAAATTCAAAACGATCGTAACACCGGATGGCATTGTGATTCATTTCCATCGACCAACAGAAGGGCAAAGGCATGATTCAGAGATGTTAAGGGAAAGCGGCTTGCTGACTGAGCTGGAAGAGAACCTGCCTGCCCCTCCAGGTGGAGGCAGCTAATGATTGTACGGCGATCCTGCGCCACTCCGACTCCAGCTTATGAGTCCTTTCAGAGGGAATGACTTGACTGCCAAGCAAACTGTCTCCAATCGCGAAATGAGCGCTGTGCTGGTCAGTGTGGAATGGAGCTTTCAGAGGATTTTGCAACTTTCTCCATTTCTGGATTTTAAGAAGAATTTGAAAATTCTTTTACAGCCGAATGCGTCATACTACATTTGTGCGGTAATTTTAACAATCTGCCACACGTGTTTGAATCGAAGCGAAGTCAGCTACTTTTTTTTATTTACTTCCCCTTACTCTAGAAGAGTACTTGGTCTGAGTTGCGTGCGGATGTACGTGTGGTCATGTAAATTGAATCTTTATTTTTCTCGCCAATAGAGCACGTGCATAGCTGATCATCGTTTTTTTTCAATTCTGTTTCCTAGGCCTTGCCGTGCAAAATAGCTAGATGTCAGTTTTGATCGCTGCATCTATAATGAGGCCATTGTGACCTACACTCAAGTTACCGTCCTCTCAAGAGGTCCAATCACGCTTTCATGTATACATGTCTGGAGAAGCCAGGAGACCACCATGGCAGTTTGACCACATCCTCTGATCTCTTCTTGAAGGCTAGCTGGAAGTGTTTTGTGGAATCATAAGCTTTGATTGGGTTTGTACTAGCTGGAAAGATTCTACAAGAGGGGTAGTTACAGTTTGTGACTCAACACACCTGACGTTTTCTTTATATCACATGATGTGGTCATCGGCCTGTTTGACCCACAAAAATTGATCAGCTCTGCTAGGGTACCGCATACCCCCAAAACACTTTAAATCTTACTACAGCCCTTTAATGCAAGACAAATGTAATTACTTCTCATCATGCCTTGACAATACAATAATATTTTATCTTTTGATGTCATGTTTGCCAAATAACAAGTTATATTCAGATAAAGCAGACTATAAACCAAGAGGACACACATGGGTTAATGGAAAAAGAAATGCAAATTGCATAAATAATTACTATTGCACATTTGAGGCAATCCAGTGGCAGTATGTAGAGAAAAGTACGCGTGCCAAGAAGGTAGACATGGATAGAACTGACAGGTTAAGAAAAGGCAAATATGCCATACAGTGGCAGGAGAAACACACAAAAAAGCTAGTCCCATTTCCAAAAGCAAAAAAACGCGACTATGATGCTTTTGGTTTCACTTTATTTTAATGTGTAACAATCCTGACCGTCACATGCCTTAATTAGGTTGTCCCCATCCTATTCTGTCCTCTTTTTATGCTGTTTGCATTCTATAGCAATGAATTGTATTTGCCTATTGTCATGCATTCATGTCTACCCTTTCCAGTCAATATGTCTGCCCCTGTGAACCTATAAAGAGCTTTCAAAACATGCCTAAGGAGTGAAAATTTTATAAAGAGCTTACAACAGTTTTTGTGTATCAGTACACTTTTCATTTTATTTTTTCTCTGATAGCACGGGTGAGTAATTTTCTTGAAAGTTCAAGTTGGCCAGTTGTATAGAATCAGAACACCTACATAAGTACACATTTTTCCCGGACAACAGGTGTGATTTTTCCAGTTCCAGAACAGTTCAGTAGAGACAATGAGTTGCGATTACTTAGGTACACATTTCTTTCAGACAACATGCAGGCATAGCGATAAACAGTCAGTGCAACTTGAAAATCAGAAACGTTGAAAGGCAGTGAAACATGGCAGAGTACTGAAAAAACACACATGCACGCACACAGGACTGCCGACTGATTTCCTTCTCAGTGTGACATGACCATGAAACCAAAAGAGTCTGCGGGTACAGTTTTTCGACAAAGGAGGAATAGCGGAAAGAACGGTACATGCACTAGCTACTTCACCTTACTTTCCTAAGCGTTCATAAATAGTCTTCATGAGGTCCAGCATTCCTCTCCTTTCCTCTCTGCCTGCCTCAAACATGTCTCTTTGAAGCTTTTATTCTTCTTGACGTCTTTTTTCCTCGTTTTATGTCTTTTCTTGTAAATAATCCACTAAGACCTTAGTCGAACTGTTCTGTGGTGGGCTTACTTTTTTCTTCTTCTATGTCCGTTTTCGAGCTCCGGTACAATTCCTTTCGCCGTGTTCAGTCTCATCGGTGCCATAAAGGGGATCCTCGTCATCGGAGCTGTCAAGGGCAACTCGTTTACTCCGTAGTGTCTTAAGAGCTCCATCACGTATCCGTATGGCCTCGGCAAGGTCTGGGTCTTTCTTGTCCTTCGTTTCTCTGTCCGTTACCTTCCGCCTTTCCTTTTCCTCGAATAACTCAATAACTTCCGAGAAAAGACGCTCCTTCTCTGAATACTGCTCGTGAGTGCCGGATTGTCTAGCCTTCCAATTATCGTTCGTTCGAGCTTGCCGGACAAATTTTTCTGCCCTCTCTTTGCAAGCTCTAGGGCTTCCCCCGACCATTTTGGGATTTTGCCCTACTTTGTCTGCAATCTTCCTCCACACAGGATGGGTAGAAGGCTTATAAAATGCATCGTCTGCCGCCACCACTTCAGTCGACAGAACTAAATCTTCGTTGGTGGAGAATTTTTGGATAGACCGGCAAGAAGAAGAAGAAGAGGATCTAGACGAACAAGAAGTAGACAGCAAACTATCAGTAGACTGTAAAGACTCTGAAGGATCACCCAGGTCGAAACCTATGATTGGCCCAGCCATGATAGGTCTTCAGCTCTACGTTTCCGAACTGTCGCCGAGCTCCATCGGACCCTTCAACCCTCTACCTATGATCAGATGATATGACAAGAGTGGAGAACTGACTCGTAAACCCACAACGAGTCACTTGCGCCTGACTCGTTCAAACGAGTTTCTTTTTTAGGCGGGAAATGAATGAGAAGCGCGTAACGAGTCAGGGACTGAGTCGTACTCGTTTACGAGTTGCGCAACCTCTCTATTAACAAATGTGCCGCTCTTCGGCACACGTGCATAATGTGCACGAACCACATTCAATGACCCGTGCAAAGCATGCGCACGGGTGAGTATAATGTTTAGTGCATGTTAGTCAATTTTCCCAAATGTATAATAAAGGGCATGGGCGCGAATGCTGCCGCACAATGCAACCGGTCGGGTTTGAACGTTCATGGCTAAACGGTGCGTCAGAAGTACAGTCTCCTGTTCTGTTCTGAAAACCGTCGTGACTATGCCTCCGAGGAAAAGTTCTGGCTATGGCCGCCAATCTCCGGGAGCGAAATGGCAAACAGAGCTCAGAGCTGCAGAAAGTGGGGAGCAAAGGCGAGCTCGCCTTGAAGCACACCGTGTAAGCGATGGCTGTCACGCATTGTCTACGTGTAGAGGTTCAAGGTCTTTCAGACTCAACAAATGATGACGCGCTGGAGCATTCAATGATCTGTGCACAGCACGGGTAACTATGCTAGTTAGCTATAACTTTACATGCCTCCTTTTGAACACGGCTCCACGAACCAGGACCGCGGTTTACACATAGGCAAGATTTGGCTTGACTTTGTGACGTGACTCTTTCTGACTCGTCACTTCAGTATTGTTTCTAACTACAAACCATACACTTTGCATACCTCATTACCGCACAGCTCTTTACGCTTCATTCCTTAATCTTCTTTCAAAAACCGCTGGCCATCAATCCAGCCATCCATCCTGACAATCTTACCCTTACAATCCTTCACCATGGATATATTTCGTCACTTCCGGTAGCTAAACGCTTCGAAAGCAATACAGCTTAACCAAACAGTGCTAGTATATTTAGCGCCAAAGACAAACAATCCTATAACTTACAAGTCTAGTTCATACATTCAAAAACAAAAAGCAGCAAACTCCATGGGCTTGGTTGCGGAACAAGAAGAAGGTCCGAGTTTCCGGGTTGAAACGTTGTCAATAAACCTATTGGCTGAGCTAAGAAGAACGTCTGGGTGAATTGTTATAAACCAGCGAGAATGTGAAAAGAATAAGTTTTTTTCAACGCAAAATAAGGAGGTATAGAATAGAAGTAATTCTTTCCAAAAAAGTTATAAAAAAGTTCCGATCGGCGGTAATTTTCCGCTCACCCTGCCCTTTCGATCTGTTCTGAATCGTTCTAGACCTTCCTATTTTACCGCAAAAAGAGGGTGAAAAGAAATCCCGCCCCTGAACATTGCGGGATTCATTTTTCTGGCTGTAAGAGGAATTCAGGCAAGGGCAGTAAGATCCAATGTTTTGAGGGATAGGCAAACAAATTGCAGTAAAAGTGAAAAGAAACTGTTTGGCGTGGAAGTAGTCTGCAACTCCTTGTTTCCGCCTGAAAAAAGTTGGTTTACATTCGTTTTGGAATGTGTAGCATCTGTAGATGCGTCGCAGTCACCATGCCGTCACTATGTTGTTCCTCTCTACCAAACAGAAACTGGATATGGCGGGCTATGGTCAATCGAACTACAATAGTACCCAGTACAGAAGCTCTTGCAAGCCCGGGCCAAGCGCAACTTGTACATGTACCAACAAACTGCACCAACGGCCAACTCACACGATGACTGTCTCTGGCGAGAGAATCCACTAGCTAATATTCTTTGCCCAACAAGTGCGTTTGCAACTTCAGGTATTCGGATCTGCGGCTAGTTGTTGTTGGTCTACCCATACAGGCTAATATCCCAGCAAACGGTGGTGATGAACGGTAGATTTTCTCCGGTGCTGCGATCTGTAAGTTCTGCACCGACCTAACCGCAAGAGCGGCAGCCTGTTGGACAAGTAGAAGGTGTAGGGATACATTTTTCTGCTCGGGTTACTCATGTCTTCCTAAAACCAAAGAGATGATGGGTGAAATTCCTTCGCACCCTGAGACCGCCAATCACAGCTCGGTTGATGAAAATCACAAGAGTAGCCAGATCGGTGTACCTGTGAGCTTTGTTCTTGCGGCGAAAGATGAGGGCGGCGAGCGGTTAACGAAAGGAGGTGATGCCGTCGAAGCGAGGTGGCTTGAAGTCCCAAGGATTTGCAAACAGCTGCCAAGTCCTAAAGTCATTGACAAGAACAATGGCACTTACTTCATCTCATATACACCTCATCAAGTTGGTGAGTACGTCTTCGAAGTCAACATCAACGGAGAAAAACTTCATCCTGTCCTGTTTGTGTCATGTATGTGTCGTTGACATTTGACCGAACAGAATGTCAGGAGAATTTGGAGACAAGCGAAGACTAGCTCACCGTGACATGCATGAAGTTCGATAAGAGATTTTTCAGTTTTGAGTAGTGTGGGCATGAAGACAGGCTGCCACTCCTGGAAGGTACAAGTCACTGGAAGCAAAACCGGGGGTATCTATTTTGGCGTGGCAGAGAAGCCAGGATTGACAGCTGACACAAGCGGGGACAATTGCAACGTAATCTACAGCTGGTGTGGGTGGAGCGGGTCTGCGAAGATCTTGGGCAAGTGGCAAGTCAATAGTATGAGCAGATGGAAAAAGAACGATGTTCTTCAGTTTGATTTAGATTGTGATTCACACGTCTTGTGTATTACAAATCTAAGTAATGGTCGGAAGGACAAAATCGAGAACCTTCCATAGCTCTTTCTTTACTTGGCATTTGGGAGGAAGGTGACTCCCTCACAATACTGCCATAGTGCATACATGCATTAACCATCTGTTCATTTTCCCTCTATTATTACCCACAGACCAGACACTTAAAACATTTCAGAATGTTGTACCGCGGGATGATCTAAAAATCTACAAGAAGAAAATGGTTTCTCTTTCACTGCCTAGTAATTTCTGTGTCAACACATTCTCTGTATCAGGAACAACTTACTCTTCTCCAGCTCAGATTCTAATGAATTTTGTTGGAACCTTTCGGCTTTGAAACTGAGGCCTTCATCAGGCTAGGTCTAACTGGTCAATATTACAACTAAGACAGATTATAATATAGGTTGTGTGAAGAATGCAAGAGTGTAAATGACAAAAAGCGAGAACGTACTGCTGTGCGCAGCCGGGATCGGGGGGAGAGGGTGTATTGATTACGACGTGTGAGTGGCATGGGTTTACGCTATGGATGTGGAACATGTAGAGTGTGTGATCTTGAGTGCGTGAGTGCGTGCATTGTTGCGTGTTGTTGATGTTAAACTCTTAGATTTAGCCAAAGTTTGCTAAGTTCAAGGCCACGGTCTTTGTTCATTGTTCTCTTTCCGTTTTCCGTTTTGTGGAAGGCGAGCGCTTCTTTTATTTTCCTCCTTGTCCAATCCGTTTCTTTTGCGACGATTAACGGTTCCCAATGCATTTTGTGGTCCTCTTGTATGACGTGCTTCGCCACTGCAGACTGCTCCTCTAGACCATGCACTAAATGTGCACAGACTTCTTTGACTCTTTGCTTCGCCGTTTTACCGGTTTCGCCGGCCGATGTAGATCTTGGGGCAGTCCATGCATCCGAGTGCGTAAACATCTCACACAATTTACACATTCCACATTCATAGCGTTAACCCATGTCACTCACACGCCCTGATCAACT
>JAOWAW010150327.1:0-10175 GCA_028565695.1 Nicola tetela | reverse complement strand
CGCAAAAAGCCGAGCAGTTAGGAGCCGATTTAGCTCAGAAAGCGCTCTCGAGGGTATCAACTTCAAAAAGAGTGCCGCCTGTGATGAAGGAAACAATCAACCAACTTGTAACTAATCCTCAAGCTAAGAAAGCTCTTACCAAGAAACCGAAAGAACTGATGAGAAGAATGACCAATCAAGCCCCCTTGTCTGATACCTCCCGGGTAATGACCAGTAATATTTTAGCGGGTAGTGGTGTTAAAAGACGAAAAAAACTTAATTTAAATTAAGAAGATGGCAAACGAAGTTGTAGCTCCGTATTGGAACGTTTTCGACCCACCACTCATCGATAGATCCACTGCTGAATACGAATACGTGGGATACAAACAAAGGGATGGGAACCAAATGAATAAGCCGGATGGCGGTATCTACACGATTGAAACAAGAGACTTGGATGCGTATTTACTCCCTTATAAAGTGATATTAGAAGTTAGAGGACGGCTAGTTGTAGCAGCCACTGACGCTGATTATGCCGCCCAAGAAGTGACACTGACTAACGGTGGTTGGAGTCTGTTTCAAAGCGCGAAGTAAGAAATGAATAACCACGCGGTTGAGGAAATCACTCATTACCTTCCTCAAGCTTCAACGATCATGAACCTGCTTTCTTACAGCGATGATTACGGACGAAGCAGTGCGACTAAAATGCTCTGGTATAAGGATACCGAGACGGCCGGAGCGAGCTCTAGCAGGTATAGAACTGCATTCCCAGCAGCCGTAATTCCAGATAATACCTGGGCTGCTGCAGATCATACCACTCGAGCTGAAGCGAGGGGTGTGCTTGCTGCACTGACGGCGAACCTTGATAACGCAGGCTACAACCAAGGGTTTGCTCTTCGTAAAGCCGTCACAACTGGAACTAAAGACACTTGTTTGTTCCTTCCTCTTTCACAAATCTTTGGATCTCACAAAGACATCGACACCGCTTTCATCAGAGTTAAGCACACCTAGGAGTTCACACGAGAGTCAGTAGCCAATTACGTTCTGAGAGCGAACGGCGTTGATCCTAGAAAGTTGAACATCAAGCACATCAGTTTGTGGATGCCAAAATTAACACCGAGCCTTGCTGTTCAATCGCAACCAGAAAGGACACTTGTCAGTGGCGCTGTGAGACAGTTGTATTTTGAGCAAGTCCGAATCTACCGAAATGCTTATAACAACGGAGAAACCAGCGTGAGCTGGAGAGTGACAACCAACAGTAGCGAGCAGCTGCCAAACTACGTCTTTGTAGCCTTCCAACTTCAGAGCAAGGACGGAGGCCAAGAAACAAATCCAGTCGTGTTTGATGCGGGCACGCTTTCTCGCATTTCGTGTTGGATTAACAGCGCAAGGTTTCCCGATCGAGAATTAGATGTTAGTTTTGCTGCTGCAAGTCCAGGTTATGGATATCCCACACGATACTAGCAACCGATAACCCACTCGATCCAAGCCAGGAGGTAGAATGCACATCTCAGATAAAATGCATCCGGGATAAGAAAACTATCGGATCATTCACCTCATATCGCTCTGACTGTATGTACTCACTTTGAAAATTTCCGAGGCTTTGATCGAGTCTTCCTGGTACACATACTCACCGCCTCTTCTGCATGGGTATCTTGGTATAACCATGCTCGTGGTTCCAGGTAATTTCAGTGATGTGAACGACCTCGCCGGAAAATTACGCCGCTCTCCAAATCACACTGATAAAACATTATTTAGCTGTAATTTTGTTTCAATTTTGCCGTATAATTATAAGGACCAATAAATTATAAATTATTATGTAGGCTGAACTTCCAGGGCCCGAACTGCGTGCGCATGGAGGTCTCATATAGAAACAATAGTCTAGTGCAACTTTCTGCTATTCTGTTCCTTACTAAAAGAAATTCATAAAATTCATAGAATTGGTATCTTCTGCCTTACATGCTCTCCGGGGTGCAGTCCAAAGTTTGAGGTTTAATCCTTATTCTAGGTGGGGAGTACCTCAACCGTAAGGATTCAGGATATATTCAGTCACAAGAATGTCAATGTATGAACGGTACTTCGAAAACGACATGGAGCTGCACTTACATGTAGCTCCGAATACCATCAACACCTCGTCTAGTGGACTGCCTAGAATCTCGAGCCATCCGATCCAGGAGAGCAAGGCCTTTTGTTGGAAGGGCCTGTCTGGAAAGTAAAAGGACTAACTTTCCGCCCTAACAGTTACAGTAGGCACTCGAGGAGGACAGATTCAAACTGTGCCAAGGTGTCGACGAAATTACGTCCAGCTCTTTACGTCTCCAACTCGTTCCGGCAATATTTGGGTCTCTTTAAAGGGAACATCACCCAAAAGTGAGACTTTGCACACGTTTGGTGGTTGTAAAGTGCATGACAACGTCAACTGTGGTGGTCCCACAGAATACAACCCTCTCTAGGCGGAGTTATAAGACAAAGAAAGCTAAGGCGGCGTTTTGTCGCCGCGCCGCCACCATGCAGCCTCGCTCTGCCTATAGCTACGAATAGGGCTCTGGCGTTATTGAAACAACCGGCCACCGGACCACTTCACACTTTCAGGTACAAGAAAGTCGACTTGGAACGAGAACTTCGATTTCTCCTCTCTACCTAAAAGTCTAAGCCCCTCTTGCGTTCTCGCACCACTTGTAGGTCCGGTACACAACATGAGCTCAAACACTTCAGATTCTAGTGGTACATCTACTACTACAGTACTTGTAAGGCGAGGTTAGTAGTATCATAGTTCCCTACGATAAAGAACCGGAGTGGACAGACGAGGAACTTGCTGCGCGAGCAGTACCAACCGCTTCGGAGGAGTCAGGAGAAGTTGAGGAGGACTGGACTGTTTGGCCACCAGCTTCGCGTGTTGGTAACACCGACTGGTGCCAATGCGGTGAAAGTGTGGCCAGGACGAATAGACGGGAGTGCATATGTTTGTTGCGCCGACTACGCTGAACGCGTAGCGCCGAAGTGCAAGAAAGTCAGGGAGGAGTCCATTACGGCAGTTCGGCACTTTTTCTTTGTCTCCACAGAGCCAGAAGTTTTAGAAACGGCACTGATTGGCTAATTGGACGTCTCCAAACGTCCCCTGGACGCACCGTTCAACAATGAGTAAGTCTTCTTCCTTGTAATGTCGAGGTCCGACACTGTTGCAAGCATCAGGGTTAGATTCAGCATTAAAGCAGCAGAGGGAGGCTTGGCGCTGACATCCAGCTCTAACAACGATTCTGCAAGAGTCTGCAGTGCAGGAGAAGACAAGTCTATAATATCATCCTAAAGGCTTGACTCACTGCTTCTTACAAATCTAGTACGGTCCTTTCGCTAAGGTCACACAGGGAAGGAAGTCTCGCATGCAACAGATCTGTACGCACTCACGCCACCAGCAGCGCTGAAGAGGATGTCTTCCCATGGTCGACGAAAGAACCCACTTCAAGTAACTTAGAGTAGGTATTGTGTCGAACCACTTCTCCTTTATATAGTCCTATAGCTAAGCTGTAGTCTTTGCACGCTAAAGTATAGTACTGAGTTTGAGAAATGTCACGCGGACTCACCCTTCACCTCTCCCTATCCTGCGCAGATTCCGTCCTCTTGCGCTTAGTTGGGGACTCTACGGAGAAAGAGAACACCGGGGAACAATAACCGTTTTTCCGGCTCATCCAGAGGTTCGGCCCAGAGGTCTCGCTGAGAGTCGTCAGGCAAACAGTTCTCGGAGCAAATATATCCGGTGAGCTCGTACCTCTCAGGAAGGGACTTCATACTGATGAAGAGCATGCACCCACTGCTTTCTCCGAGTGACATCCTTCGGAAACGGCGATGTCGCTGATATCTGTCAGCGATAACAGCGACCAAGTCCACCATATCACCGCCCGCACTACCACCATCAACCACCTCCTGTTACGCGACGGCAGTACACTGACACTTGAAGCCACTGTGGTGCCAACAATCACTGGCCACATCACCAGAACACCCCTACCTCCTGTGCTTTCTGACAACTTGGCAGATGACCTACCATTGGCGGACAACCCTCCTTCAGCATGCGACCGCTCAACCATCAACGTTCTCTTCGGAATAATTACTATCTGGATCTTATTCTTCCAGATCACAAACAGATCTGGCTCGGTCTTTATCTAATCAGTTCTCATCTTGGCTGGATCCTCTCTGGTCATGTTCACCACCCTGATGTCATGGATCAAGCCGTCAACTCACCATCACTACTTATCTTACTGACCTTCCCAGCTGCTGCCTCTACCGGCCCTCCATCATCTATTGACAAACCACAGTTGGAACAGTTTTGGTTTCTTGAAACCATTGGGATCCAAGACTGCCCACACCAGTCTGATGATGACTCCGCCACTGCACTTTTTCGCCAATTAGTTTGCTGTGTCAACGGTCGGCATGAGGTGGCGTGACCGTGGAAACCTGGCTGTGATCTCCCCAACAACTACATATTGGCTAAGGGATGCCTGATGACACTGCTTTGCTGCCTTCGACATGAACCCTTAACTCTAGAACAGTACAACAGAGTCTTTGAGCAACAACTATCTGCTGGCATGATCAAAAGGTTCTCCTCCTTACAACTACCGTCTGCACTACTTACCGCACCATCCCGTACTCAGCCCAGGCAGTGAAATGACTAAACTGCGCATTGTCTACGATGGCTCGGTGAAATCTAAACCAACCAATCCCAGTCTGAACGACTGCCTCTATCATGGTCCTGTGATGCTTCAAGATCTGGCAGGCATTCTTCTCTGCTTCCGTATGCATCACGTCGTTATTACCGCAGACATCAAGAAAGCCTTTCTCCATATTGCTCTCAGGCCACATGACAGAGGTGTAACCTGCTTTCTCTGGCTCCAGGATTCATGAAACACCTCTGTACACCAAAACCTTCAAGAGTTTCGAATTTCACGAGTTCCGTTTGGCATTATCTCTAGCCCATTTCTCCTTGTCGCTACTGTCAGATATAATTTACAGACTACTCCAATCCACTGGCCATGACACTACAATGTGACTTGTATGTCGGCAACCTACTGACAGGGACATTATCATCTGCAAACACTTCCATTCTTCACCAACAAGCCAAGAGGATGTTTCACACTGCACACATGAATTTACACTGCTGGAATTTGAACTCTGCTGAGTTTTTGTGAACACTTCCACCATCTGACCATGATTCCTGTGACGTTCTCAAGGTCCTGGGATTGATATGGAATTGTCTTGCTGACACCCTCCGTATCCCAGTCCCAGATGCTAATCAACTGCGCCTTTCTACAACCAAACATGAAGTCCTCCATGATGTTGTTGCAACATATGACCCACTTGGCCTCTTCAGCCAGATTACTGTTAATGGTAAAATTTTGCTGCAAGACCTGTGGCAAGCCCATTTTGCATGGGACGAATGTCTGACACCAGTCTTTTTGGATCGATGGACAATGATCATTGATGACCTCCATCATCTCACTGGCATTCCACTGCCTCGATACATTGGCCCACCTGACTCAGCATCACCAACCACTTATCAACTGCTGTGTTTCTGTGATGCGTCATCCAAGGTGTATGCAGCAGCCGTCTACCTGCGAACAATTTGGGTCGCTGGTACAGCCACTAACTTGATCTTCTGCAAAATTCGCCTTGCTCCAACCCACCCAATAATGCTACCATGTTTGGAGCTGATGGCTCTTGTCCTAGGCGTGCACAGCCTAAAGTTTGTCAGTGCCCAACTCTGAGACTGCCTCAGTTTCCACAGTGACCCCTTTTTGTAGACAGATTCTCAATGTGTCCTGGCATGGCTCTCCACCACACAGTCCTTACCAGTATTTGTACAAAATTGTGTCAACACTATCCAAGAACATCGTCATGTCACCTTCCACTACGTACCTACCACTGACAATCCGGTGGATCTACCATCATGCAGTGTCTCAGCACCCTCACTGGAAGCTGGCAACAAGTGGTGGCACGGCCCACTCTGGTTGAGCCAACATGAAGACACCTGGCAAAGCATTTTCTATGCAACATATGCCATGCAACTGCTCGTCTGCAAGGACTGTTGAAAACCCATGAGATCACGGCCGCTCAACTCCTGTGGATTCAACACATACAACATCACAACTTCTCCGACATCTTTTGCTGCCTCTGAGAAAAACGCCAACACAATCTTGTCAGACAGTTAGATCTGTTTCTTGCAGATGACAACCTCTTGCACTGTGGTGGCCGAATTAAGCATGCTGAGTTCTCATCATTAGCCATACATCCGATTTTGCTGTCACACACCCATCATTTCACAACCCTTGTGATCAACACCTGCCATCTACAACTGCACCATGCATGCTGGTACCAATCACACACTGAGCCAGCTATGGCAGGAGTATTGGATTCTTCGCGGTTCCCAAACAGTTAAAAAGGTACTCACACACTGTCCACGCTGCCATGCCTCCAATGCCCAACCTACCACCAAAGTGCGTAACCCACTCACCTCCATTTTCATTCACTGGCATTGATTACTTCGGTCTGCTCTATTGCTATGACACCCTAAGCAATGGCAAAATGCGGGTGTGTCTCTTCACCTGCCTCACTATTCGTGCTGTCCATCTGGAACTGGCTACAGATATAACTGCTGAACAGCTTCTTTGCTTCAACCGCTTCATCGCACGTCATGATACACCTCAAGAGATGCTTTCTGATAATGTCCCCCAGTTTCAAATTGCTGGTGACTTCCTGCCAACGCTCTAGAGCTCCATTACAACAGACAACACTGTTCAGTCATTTGCTGCATGACAGGGCATATCTTGGTGCTTCATCCCAGCTCATGCTCCATGGATGGGTGGCGTTTATGAATGCTTGGTTGGCCTTGTCAAGTGGTCCCTCCTGAAGACGCTTGCGCAAGCTCGTCTCAACACCAATCAGCTCTGCACCCCACTTAACTGAAATGGAAGCGTCATTATCATCCGACCTCTCGTTTATGTTATGTCAGATTATGTACACAGCACACTATCACTGGCTGGCTTCTTGCAGACCCACGCTTCTGTAGGCTTACCCACATCAACTCTGGATTCACCTGACCCAGATTATCAACCACCTTGTACACGACTGTCCCACAAGCTCAGGTTTTGCTTTCTGCTTGGAAGATGGGACAACGTCATCTAGACAGCTTCTGACGTGCATAAAAGTCAGACTATCTAACAA
The DNA here is from genome assembly GCA_028565695.1 of Nicola tetela. NCBI lineage: Eukaryota > Metazoa > Porifera > Calcarea > Clathrinida > Clathrinidae > Nicola > Nicola tetela. Next base: position 2,987 of record JAOWAW010150327.1, on the reverse strand, counting down.
GCCTCTGAGAACTACATTGTGCTCAATTACCTGCACCTCACTGTCAGTCTCACCAACAGCCCAAAGCCAACGACATTGTCCAAATACACGACTCCACACCCCATGGACACTGGAAGTTGGGAAATATCATCAACCTTCAGCCTAGCCATGATGGACAAATCTGCACAGCTGAAGTAAAGCTAGCAAGTAGCCACACCATCACTTGGCCCCTGAATGCTTTGTAGCCCCTTGAAACGGACATTAACTTTCTCTGCCTGAGTCACCTACTTCACCAGTCAGCCCATCTACAAGTCGTCGCCAGACACGAGCTGCAGCCCAGCATGCCATGGAAGTTATCAGCTGAGAATATTTGAGACTTATCATGGAACTTATCAGTCAAGAATTTTCCAGACTTATCATGGAACTTATAAGCTGAGAATTTTCGAGACTTATCACGGAACTTATCAGCTGAGAATTTTCAAGACTTATCATGGAACTTATCAGCCGAGAATTTTCGAGACTTATCATGGAACTTATCAGCTGAGAATTTTCGGACTGAGTTTCAATTTTCTTTCTCTTTTTCTTGCAACTTCCTCCAACTTTTGGGTGGGGAGTGTCGTTGATATCTCTTTACACAGTTCAAAGTCTAAGATTATTCTATGAGTCTTTGATATGATAAGACTGGGTACCAATTTTGGGCACTTTCTCCCCTTGCTTGCCCACATTTTCTTTTGTTTAATTGAGAGGACACCATGGCAAATGGGTTTATGAAAGACAAAAGTTTACATAGTTTTCATGGCCCAGGTAGATAGATAACCAGGAGAGAGGGAAGAGAAAAAAATAGGCATTTGTAACCAAAAAAAACAAACAAACAAACAAAAGCGGCTGTTTTTATTTTGCGGATTATGGATAACTCTCTTGTTTTTCACCTTGAATTACATTGTACTGAGTCTAGTTGATGTCCATCTAGGATAAAAAAAATTGTAGTCTGAACTTCGGTTTGTCCCGAAAATGTGAGATTTTACTGTGCATCCTCTAGTGTTTTCCTGTTGAAGTGCACAACTTCGGGCGGAGTAAAAAGGCAAAACTTCCCTTGCAATGGACACTTCCGTTTCTTCCTTTGGCTGTGAAAAGAAAAAGAAAGTGTCACTGCACTGCCACTGCAACGTTAACTGGATCGATCACGTCGCTGCTTGCTTGTTGTCATGGTGAAAGTAATGGCGCGAGGCTCGAATCGCAGCGCCAGGCGCGGGTGGCCTCATCTAAAGTAGTATCCTGCTGGTGGCGGGAGCTGCATTACCACAACTCCGCGACGAAGACTTGGTTGGACTTGTCTCCGTTCCATCTGGGCAGTCTTTTTAATTTGGGCTTGGACCAGCTTGAAGTTGGTATTGGATCACTGCTGTTTCAACTGAAGAATCAACGGCGGGAACATCAACTGCAGTGTTCGCTTATCCGATTCAGCTCTGATTCGTCACTGTTAGCATTCTTTCTTATAGCCCAGGATGTTCGAACCCACCCAACCATTGGACATTTCCTTCGAAGATGAATCTGATCAGGATTCTGGACCGGTCAGTCTTGCAAGTCTGCTCAATTGAAGCTGTCAGTAGATCTTAGAATGTTAACATCGGGACGTTACTTGCGGAACAGGTTGCGTATGTACGTGTTACTCAAGCTGCAGAGGGCATTGGGCGAAGATATCCTGTTCGTCAAGGTACGTTACTGCCACAACTTACTGGCTCTCTGCTTGATCAGGTACAGGAAGAGGCTATTTAAAAAATAGTATCTTTAGTTTGACCGTTGAAAACCCAAGATTATCACGACTGATAGACTAAATATCAACTATCTACGTGAGAAAACTCATCCATATCGTTCAGAGATATTGATGGATGTACTTACGGCACATTCCAGCAGAATTAATCGTCTATAGTGGCTGCTTAAAGACGTTCTACTGACTCGCTTAAAGATCTTGAATTTTTTCACATCTCTCTCTCTCTCTCTCTCTCTCTCTCTCTCTCTCTTCTCCATCCATCTGTTTTAGGTTGAATTATCTATCTATAGCTCTGTCTGTCTATCTGGCCATCTATCTATTTTACCTGCCTATCTTTTTAATTAGCGCAGTCATTTTGCAGTTTGGCTCCTCAGTTGAACATCTGCTCATGATTGGTTACCCTGTGTGTTTTGATATCTATACTAATGGGGTCCATCCGATTTCCACTACACATTTTCAGGTTCCGTCTTTGTAAAAAAAGCAGAGAACTCCCTCATTGTTATTACATATATCTGATATGATAAAAAAAAATATTACATGGTCTGTCTCAATCTGGTGCTGCTTTGTGATGTGTCAACCAGAGATAAGTGCCATAAGCACCTAAGATGTTGTCTGAGCATCCTGGAACATGCTTGCATCATGTTGGCGGACAGCTGTGATGACGTCCTCCAGCAATTCCGCAGCTTTTGCATTGAAGCTGCAGCCAATAATGAGCTTTGGGCTTTTGAGGTTGGCATATCCAGGTGTGACAAATTGTCTTATAACCTCCTCACAAACCAGTCTGCTTTTTCAGTCTTGTGGGAGTCATCCAGAAGCTGCTGTTACTTTCTCATGGGCAAGTGTCAGAGTGGAATATGGTTTCTCAGTCAACAAGGAGACCATGGTCCTGAACCTTTCTAAGCAGGCAGTGGTTGCTAAGAGAAGGGTCGAGGACCACTGTTGGTGGCGTTCATTGTGTGCCTCTAACAAAAGAGCTGCTTCTGTCTGCTAAGGGTGTATACCACTCATACCAATGTCATTGAGAGGAGGAGAAGAGGCTGCAGCAGCAAAGCGTGTTATTGAAGCAAAAAGCCTCGCTTGTAACAGATCTTGACCAGTTGAAGGCAAAAGAAAAGCATATGGAGGGCACTGTATCTGACTTGACCAAGTCTGCAGATGAGTTGGCTGAAGAGGCTGAGGCCAAAGGGCTAATGGTGTTGGTGGCAAAGTCCAATGCCCTTGGGGGGGGGGGGGGGGG
>JAOWAW010150305.1:0-10176 GCA_028565695.1 Nicola tetela | reverse complement strand
AGAGATACGAGAGAAACACCGCCTCTACAGAAAATACAGGAAAACACACAACCCTGAAGATTGGTCGCTATTTCGAAGACAACGAAACAAAGACCCCACACTCCTTCGCTACGCCAAGTCTGATTACGTCAATAGGTTTGACCACGCAGAGAGCACTAAGAAAGTAAACCAGAAAGCCGAGCACAGCAATCCGCCACGATTACACAAGCTCTTCAGGAGCCTCTTAAAAACTAAAGAACATAATATTCCTGACCTTCTACTGCCCAATGGCTCATCAGCTCAGACTAACAGTGAAAAAGCGGAAGTACTCAATGGCTTCTTTGTCAAACAATCGCAAGCCTGTTCACAAGACGGACCAGTCCCACCTATCAATGCCCCACTGACGCTGTGTGGCACACGTACCGACATCGATTTCACGAGAACTGACGGGGAACGGCTACTATTAAAATTGGACGTCACGAAAGCTTGTGTGTGGGGGGGGGGGGGGGGATGATATCCCAAACCTCCTACTGCGCGAACTGGCAACAGTCATCAGCGAATGCGTGTACCACTTGTTTAGCCTCAGCACCAAAACTGCTACACTACCCGTGGAGTGGAAGCAAGCCGCAATCACTGCAGTCTACAAAAAAAGGAAAACTGTCCCAACCTACAAATTACCGCCCTATCTCCCTACTAAGCTGTCTCTCTAAAGTACTAGAACGGCTTGTACATGCCCTGCTATTCCCATATGTTAACAGGCATCTCTCCGACTGTCAGTCTGGATTCCGTATCCCAAACCTCCTACTGCGCGAACTGGCAACAGTCATCAGCGAATGCGTGTACCACTTGTTTAGCCTCAGTATCAAAACTGCTACACTACCCGTGGAGTGGAAGCAAGCCACAATCACTGCAGTCTACAAAAAAGGGAAACGGTCCCAACTTACAAATCACCACCCTATCTCCCTACTAAGCTGTTTCTCTAAAGTACTAGAAGGGCTTGTATATGCTCAGCTATTCCCATAATATTATGTTAACAGGCATCTCTCTGACTGTCAGTCTGGATTCCGTCATGGCGATGGCACTGCACCTCAACTTACCCGCATTGTTCACCAACTAGCGGAGTCTCTAGACAAAGGCGACTACATCTTAAACAACCGGACGTATATATGTATATATACATGTATATACACACACTATATATATATATATATATATATTTATTTATTTATTTATTTATTTATTTATTTATATTTATATGCAAATATATTCTCGCCGACCTTTCCGCGCGGCTCCACCTCTACATTGTCCGCCCTGCACTGGAGTACGCCAGTCCTGTCTGGCACATTGCCATCAGCAAAGACAACTCTGCAGCCTTGGAACGTGTTCAAGCTAGCGTCGCCTGTGCCATCCTGTGAGCCAGCCGGAATACCAGCAAACGGAGGGACAATTCCGATCTCTCAGCTGGCCAACCCTACTGTAGCGACGACCCGTCGCCTGAGTTGTGTTACTCCACCAACTTCTTACAACCGACACACAACACCTGGCTCCTTCAAACCATACAGCAGGACATCTCTCTTCTTGTCTCTTTCGTTTCTCTTGTACTATGAACCCACACAGCACTCGTAACCCCCACAGACTTATCCTACCTTACGGGCGTACAGCAAAGCCCCAAAACAGCTTCTTCTCTTACTCCGCTTTACTTTGGAACTCTTTGCCCCACTCCATACAAAGCATCCATAAGCCAGATAAATTCCAGCAATCATTAGAACAGCACTGGGAAGCACGTAAATGTGATCCCAGTCACAACTTTCCTCTCACTCAGTGACCAATAATTTCATGCCTATCATGCCTCCTTTCCTCCCTGTTTCCTTTACTCATCCTGTATTCTACAATCTGTACTTCTTTGTTCAGTGGAGGCCCCCTCGAAAAGTAAAAACGCGAAAGTGCTGAAGTGTTGGTTCTCTAATGGTTCCAGATTAATCGAAGTACCCATAAAAGTTCAAAAACCTAATAACCGCAGTCATGATGCACGCAATGGAAAGCTTAAGGAGTCGATGGGTTCGAAACCCTTACAATACGGATTACAAGGACGAGCGTCGTTTACACTGGGTACGCTCCAACGCTCATGCCCTGGGATAGTTTGCGAGAACGAAGAATCACAAGCGATCACGGACGGACACATAGAGCGTCAGGAATGGTAGCTAAGAGGGTTACGTTATTGGAGGCATGATTTGTGTAGGGTAACTTCAAGAACATCCTCCGCATTCTGTACAGCGAAAGTCGCGATCGACTTGCACTGAAGCAGGCTTAAGCTTTGAGTGTCATTGTAATTTTTTTTTTTTTTTTTTTTTTTGGATTGCCCAAGCAGAACCGAGGGTCCTGATCGAGGAGGTCTCCACTGAACAAAGAAGTACAGATTGTAGGATGCAGTAAGGGTAAAGGAAACATAGGGGAAGAAGGCATGGTAGGCATGAAATTTGTGGTTACTGAGTGAGAGGAAAGACTTGACGGGGAGTTTCCTTGTGTGCATTCCAGTACAGTTCTAGTGATTGCTTGAATTTGGCTGGGTTATGGATGGTTTGTATGGAGTAGGGCAAAGAGTTCCAAAGTAAAGCGGAGTAATAAAAGCTGTTCTGGGGCCTTATTGTACGCACGTGAGGTTGGAGAAGTCTGTAGGGGTTGCGAGTGCTGTGTGGGTTTAGAGTACAAGAGAAGGGAAGGAGACAGGAAGAGAGCTTGAGGGGTCCTGGTGTATGGTGTGGAGGAGCTAGGTGTTGTGGGTCATTGGTAAGAAGGTGGTGGAGTAAAACGGCGCAGGCGATGGCTCGTCGCCACCGCAGGGTTGGCCAGTCAAGAGAACGGAATAATTCTTCTTTGCTAGTATTCTAGCCAGCGCGGAGGGTGGCACGGGCGACGCTGGCTTGAATGCGTTCCAATGCGACAGAGTTGTCTTCTGTGATCGCACCGTGCCAGACAGGACTGGCGTATTCCAGTATAGGGCGCACAACGTAGAGGTAGAGCTGCGCGGCCGCGGAAAGGTCGGCGAGAATGTGTTTGCATATATGGCGCAGAAGGCCAGATCTTCGATTTGCTTTAGCGATCATCTGCTCGATGTGTGAGTGCCAGTGGAGATCTGATGAGATGGTCAGTCCAAGGTGTTTGTGGCAGTGTACAGTCTTGATATCTTCGTCCTCGATCTTAATTCCGAAGTGGGTGCTGGTGATGGAGGCGTCCGCTCCTAAGGGAAGGAGCTCGCTCTTTGATGGGGTGAATCCGCCACGCCACGAGGTTGCCCAGTCACTGGCTGCTGTGACACCAGCTTGCAGCTGCGCCATGCCGATGTCTTACTGGGACTTGACAAGTACCTCGTAAAGGAGTGCATCGTCTGCGTACAACTCGGTGTTAGACGAGGTCATCGCTGGGAGGTCGTGTATAAAAATTGAGAACAGATTAGGTCCCAGGTGGGAGCCTTGAGGTACGCCTGCTCCGATCGGGTATTGAGTCGATCGTGTATTGCCGATGCGAACTGATAGTGAACGGTTCGAAAGGTAATCCTAGAGCCATTTTAGACTGCATGGCATAAGGCCATAAGGGGCCAATTTAAATAAGAGTCCTTTATGCCACACTCTGTCAAATGGCTTCTGGAAATCTAGGAACACGGCTGCTACGCTGTTGTCGTGATCGAGGGCTTGCGTCCAGTTGTGGGTGATTTTCACCAGCTGATTGTTGTACACCCACTCCTACAGAGGATGGCACACCGGCCAGAAAGTTCCAAGCGTAAGTAACTATTACTAGTGACAACGTCAGCAAGATGCGGCAACTATTCCACAACTTTCTGATGTAAAGTTGATATCAGTCGAACTATACTACCCAGCTAACTTCAAGAAGGCCATTGTACTTGGCCGTCTTTCTACGAGCAACTTATGTTAGTTGTACCTGGGATCTGTTTTCGCTTCCTAGACCTCTACCTGATAGTTCCATTATTCTGCAGGCATTGTCTTCAACGTTTTGGAAACCCTACCGTGAGGGCAGCCCGCCTAACAGCTTAAATATCTGGAAAGTGGCGACATGTAACTTCCTGGTCGGGTGAGAGCCTCAATTTCCTTTGACAATGCCGAAAAAATATCTAGATTCCTGGCAGCTGAGCACGGGGCACGGGTAAATTCCTAACCTACGGGCTGAGATTTGACTGAATGGCATAAATACCTAAGTGTCCTCATCGTATCAGGGTCATACATGTACAGCCACTCGACACTGAACGCTATACAGATGCTTTGGGCGTCAAAAACGCAAGGACCACTTCTGAGGAGATAACAGGGGCTTGATAATACAGCCAAGGGCGCGTCACCAGTGCACCTGCTGCTGGTCGCCTCCGACAGAGTCGGCCAACGGTCAGGTGCCCTATATTGGCGCTACGGGTACTTGTGGAGTAATGACTTATCGGTGATAGGATAACGCAAATCCCAGACGCCATCCAATATTCAATATAATGTTCGATTCAGGTCGACAAGCAGTTAGTTCCAGGATCGATGGTTAGTCTTACACGACTCCAAGATGCTCCGATTTTGCCTCACTCTTGTCGTCTTCCTCTCTGTATTGGATTACCTTCGGGCGCAGAACATACAGTCCGGTACGCGTGAGTTTAATCAAGAGTAAAACTATTTTGTATATTCGGGGGCTCATGGTGGCTATTCTGGGGAGTAAGGGGTGTCTGGACCGGCTGGACGTTCGTGCACAGTAAGTTCACACGCAGGCCGCCCTCAAGTTGAGAAATTGCGGTCAATTAGGACCGAAGAGAAGCAAATTTTTTCGATTCTGAAATTTTTCGTTAAGCACGCGTATTTTGTCCGAAATCCAATAAAAAAGGCCTGGCTGCTATTTGCTCGTACGTATAGGTACGGTGTATCATGCTAACCAAGACGGTCAGAGACCATCCCATAGCCTCCTTAGCTGTCGTCTTGAGTCCGTTTCTTCCTCGCCGTTTGATCCCCGGACAGATACGAAGGCACTGAACTTGAAAGTGGTCTCAACATATACCTGGCTATACCAATCATTTACTCTTTTCACCGTCTTAGAGTGCACATGCGCAGTGGAATCGAACCTAGCGCTGTGGCGACCCGAAGTGCCTAGCGAAATGAGAATCACGCTTTTACTACCGCTTGCCCAATCCGCCAGTTCAAGAAATTTGCCTTCGTCGCGAGCTTTGTGACTTTCTCTCGGCGTCTCCGTGGCTTTCGCTTGCCCAGGATTTATATACGTTGAGAAGCATATTAAATTATATCCCGTGCCTACTAGCTAGGCTCAGGCCATTGCGGGCGTAGACCACAACACCATACTCACTTCGTAGCGTCTCGCGCAGGGGATATATGATCATGTTGAGCGGAAGTCGCAACACTTGCCTGAAATCTGTTTCTCTTGAACATGAATCAGCCGGTTAAGATCGTGATTTCATTCGGCCAGGCGCTTGATCACCTCAGGTTCGAGTCCGCTGTGCACTACAACCTACATAGTCGCATAGCATCGGTCGGGTGACTGGCAAAGTACCAAACACGTAGGCAAACGCGCCGTCAAGGTCGAAGTGAACCGGAGGGGGATCGGAAGGCAGAAGCGCCGAGGCAGCTACCACAGTAGTTACTGAAAAAAGCGTGCGCTTGAATTTGTAAAGTATGGGGGGGGGGGGGCTAGGTGAGTGACGAGTCAGTTACTCTCAGATCAGGCTTCAGGCTTCGTTCCTCTTCCTCAATCTCGGAACGGAGCTCCTATCTGTCGCGATCTACACCATGCTGGTATGATACAGATATACATTGAGTTGGCAATTCGTACATCATGCTGCGAGAATCAAAACTTGACGAAAGCAACGAAAATCGCCCGATGCTTACAAGTATAGCAAGTGCCTGTTAGTCCGTGCAGCTGTGGACTTGGGTTGCATGGTGCGTCACAGCGAGACGCACATGTAGCAAGCCACAAATATTGTATTGTATAGAGAGTTCCCTCTAACTTTTGAGTTTGGCTCTAGCGTACGGCGTGCTTTGGCGTAGATTTTCACGTCCATTCGGGCAGAGTACTTCATAATTTACCGAACTGTACCTGTGAAAGCCCGCCCTTTTACTCACTCCGGAAAGCTTCACCTCGGATTAAAGTGAAACTCTCCGTACTGTGCGAACGGAAGGCCGGGGCTATATATCGGCTGACGGAGCACAAGGCTTCGCGAATTCCATTTGGATTACATTTGCGTCTAAACAAGTATAATAGCGCAAGGCTTTATTGGCCAATAACTCACGAGGCACATAAAAGCCAAGGCGCAACCCAGGCTTTTATCTGCGTATGCCCCCACTTCAGCGCAGCTCACTGGCCAGAGCGCTTCCTAATTCAGCGGCCGGACATGCTCCCTACTCAGAGCGGCTCAAGATAGCACGACCCCAAATCGGCGCAACCCTACAGAGCGCTCCCCAATTCAGCAACGAGATGCCCCTATTCAGCGCGGCTCAAGAGAGCGCGACCCAAAATCAGCGCACCCCAACAGAGCGCTCCCCAAATTCAGCGCTGCTCAAGATATCTGGTGTTCAAATATTTTCTTCCCGAAGTACCCTGCGGATAAGTTTGGTCGTGCTTTGGAAAATAATTGGCGTTATTGCAGTGGAATTAGCAGGCTGTTTGAAGAACGGTTTTGCGGGTTCGACCATATGCGTCTATATTCGATTCTCGCTCGTGTACAAGCACCACCAAAAGAAAGCACGAAGCAGTCGTAGAACGCGGATTGCAATTGCTTTAGAGTCACTTATCATTGGTTGTCTGGTCTTTCCGAGGCCCAGGGTAATATTTGAGGCTTATTTTAGTAGATTTCTAAAAGTCCTTTCTCACTCGTTTTCGAAGAGCCCACCGCCAAACGAAAGCACGCTTCAACCGTGTGAAGCGGGTTGCAATTGCCCTGGGGTCACTTATTAACCAGCTGTTGGCAAGCAGTCCCAAGTGGCGCAGTCGGTTAGGAGTACGGCTTTCGCTCGAGCGGTCTGGATTCGAGCCCTCTCCTCGGCAGTATTTTTCTTCACTGATTTTCCCTTGTTTTTCTTTCCTTTCGTTCAAAGTCTTCTTTTTCCTTTGAAGTTGACAAAGTGTGACACAGTACTGTTGAGCTCTAAAAATTAGGAAAGCGACAAGCGGATAATGCGACCACTATGTTCCGCTTAAAGCGGATATATGTTGGTGCTATTATATGCGGGATTTGTCGGCCATAAAATCCTGCTTAGTGTAAGTACTAGTACGGGGCCCAATGTATAAAACACAGATAGAGACGGGATAAAAAACCATCACAAGCAGATGCTTGTAGTGAAAATGAAGGGCAATCGACTTGCTCGAGTTCGCGGAAGGTGATGTTATCTTGCATCTAACTTGACACGCCTTGTCTCTCGTTTCGGCTTCATGTACCTACAGTATGTGACTGCTTCCTCGATGGCACAGTTGGAGCCTCTAACCTCTGCAATGCGGTGAGTTTGTACCGATACAGATGAGCTAGTTTATTAAACCTCCTCTCTTCTCCAGCACAAAAATTTACAGCAATGTGTCGGCCGGTGAACTGCTGATCTGACCCTCTTCTGGCTAAATCTAAAAAAGGCCCGCGTGAATTAATAATTTAGTCGCAAGAAGATGGTCGGGCATGACCGGCCGAAACGTCGCTGCAGCTGTAAAATATTGTCCTAGAGAAAAGTAAAGCTCTATATAAGATCTTACACACTGCGAGATGTCTGTTGAGAAAAAATACTGTTTTTCCAAACACTAGTACTTGAGAGAGCGGGCAACTGATGCACGTGGCTCGTCAACGAGTCGTCTGGATTCAAACAGAGCCTGTGCGATTGGAAAATGTTTAGCGAAATTAAGGAGGGCGATGGAGTTATCTTGGCTCTCCAACCTGTCGTGGCTGTGCTTGTTCAACAACTTTCAACAACTTTTTTTCGCCGTTCCTCACTGGGAAACCTGCTCAGATTGTTCAAAGTCTTTGGTGTCTTTGAGTGAATTTGACATTGGGAGATGCCCCCTCAGACTTGTAAAATCGAGACCGCGTCCGTTCTTCTGCTACTGTCGTCAGCAATTGTGCATGTACGGACGGGGCACTATGACCGTCAACAACGAAGATTTGCTTCCGCTGAGCTTGGCTACGCATGTGTCTCGAAAATTATCCATGGCCAAATGTTTAAGTGCCAATTAAAGACTAGTCAAAACGGCAATTGACACCTCGCCTCCAACAGAGTCGTTTGCATCTGACAAGTCAGCTGCTGCTATTTGAATGTAATTGGCAGTTTCATGATGCTCGAGCTGTTCATGCTTCGTGCCAAATCGGTCCTGGAGCCCAAATTACGAATCATCTCTGATTCGCCAGAGAGTTTTGCCTGGCCTCTCTGATAATGATGTCATCGTTAATTTCGCTTGATTGTTCGTGACTCTCTTTCGAATAGATACGTTTAATTAATCGTTGGCTACTTGGCAATTGCAGTCCTTGTTCAACATGACAGATTCAAGAAGTACACAAGCAAAGATGCCGACCTTTACAAATCTTTTTCTCTTCCCACTGGCTGATTCTCTCGGCGAGAATGGTCTTTCGAAGATACCGACATTTTTTTTTAGGTATTTCACTATATTATACTTCCTGGAACCTTTCCAACGCAATAAACTACGACAATGTTTGAAAGTTAAGACTTTTCCTCAGGCTCAGTGCCCTTTCTCGGATAGGCTTAAGACGCAGACGCATGTATCGAATTATAATAGTACTGCTTTGGACTCAGGATCAAGTATAATATTGGAAGGTTCGTCGAGAGCAATACATTTGTTGGAAAAAACCACACCAGTATTAAAAAAGTAAGTCCCAACACCGATTTAAGTATGCAAAGTTTCGTAATACCGGTACTGCCATTCTTGAAAATTTTGTTAGTGTTTTATTTTTGTAATTTTTCGACACCAGCTAGATCGGCAAAAGCAAGGGCAAAGTAGCCATACATGTACACGTATACACTTGACATAAATTTATTTCAGCGCTGGGATTTGAAATTAATTACAAAATGCCTGCTGATATCGTTTTATTCTGCAAAAATATTCTATAATTAGAGTACCAGGGAAAGCAGCCTCTTCCTAAACTAAACGGACCAGTAGGTCCTGAAAATTCAAAGTTCGAAATCAGTTTACAAAAGTCTCGCGCCCATGACTTGAGACTTCGCAGGAATACGGTACTGGACTATATCTTTTAAACTCTAACTTGTCTCTGCGACTGTCTAACTCATTTGGTTGTTGTACTTGATATCGATCAGGTTACTCATCAGTGCAACTGCAAACTTAACGTTCAAGGCAGGAACTGCTCAACGTGCACGGACGGATTCTTCAACCTTCAGGGTAGTAATGTCGTAGGCTGTGAACGTAAGTTCGTCCGCAGTCGCTCTCTTGCAACTGAAGCCGCATAATTGCTGTTTTTGGAGGCAAAGAAACTCGAAGAAGCAAGCCAAGTTTAGTTGCAACTAAGTCTATTTGCGTTCTCACCCCAGGGCGCATGCCATAATATTTTCATGGTAATATACATGCACGTAATACTATATTGAATAGGTCAGTATGCAAAAATTGAACGCATTTCAAGACAGCTAGCTCTACTCAATACGCCGGTATAATAAAACGTTTTTTCGCACATTTTGACCTAAACTTATAGACTTGGGTCTCCTCCAGCTTTTGACTCTCGATCCGATTCAAAACGTCACTTGAACGTCCTTAAAATGAGAGTGGATATTTCGTTTGTTTTCATACTTCACACGGCAGGAGAGAGTCATGACAACGTGTGTTTTGTTTGTTCAAATTGGTTGTAGTTTGGTAGGGCTAGGGCCTGTGAAAGTGTTAGTGTGTTGCAGTGCTCTGCCCTGGTTTTCTTTATTGTGACTTTCTGTCCTTGTTTTCGTGTTCGGTCTTCGTTGTTGCGTAAGCAAACATGAAGCTCAGAGGAGCAAACCAGAGCAACCACGTTCAAACAACCAAATTATTTTGAGAAACCTCTTTACACCTGATCTTTTAGTTTCCCATTGGCTTGCACCAAAAGAATCACTCACATGCGATGCACATTCCCATTCTAGACCGCCGCCTTTGTGTTGAATCTTACAGTTTGCCTTCAGGGAAATTAGGGCATGTTTTAGTCCAAGAAAGGCAAGGTGGTGCTTTCGCTTGATCTGT